>JAMZAV010002610.1:0-195314 GCA_024449915.1 Sweltsa coloradensis
ATTGAGAATACAATGCGTCGAAAGTGGTTGTGCGCCCTTAATTACAAGTTGGTGGGCTAAGACATCACCAACGCGGTCAGGAAGGAGGCGTTGCTCTTACACCATAGCAGATAAACCATAGCATAAAAGCAGATCCACACTGTTCGTAACCGCATAAACAAGGAAACCCTGGCATAAGTTATGCAGTTCTACCACATGGAAGATATTAGCAGGGTGAATCCGGGACGTTAATCAGCTAGAGTTGTCAGACATCAGGAAATAGAAGCTACCCGCCATATGTTGTATACAATCAGTGACGGGCCAGAACAACCTCTTCGCGTCGAGAAGAGCGCCTTGAAGTGATCCAAGGTGTAACATAGTCTTTTATTTCGCAAAGCTTATTATTTTGCATGAGATGCCATTCTTTGCACCACTTTTCTTTAAGTGTACGTTTAAAGAATGCTTTAAGATCAGGCATTACAACTAAATGGCCATCAATTTGTTTTTTGTTACCAGCTTCTTTGCCACTTTGGTCGGCGAGATCATTTCCTAAAATACCAGAATGACCGGACACCCAACAAACAAAAAACTATTGATTTTTGTTTGGTAGCAAGTTTGGACAACATGAGGTGTATTTTACTAATTAACGGGTCTGTAGTGTAGATTTGGCAAATAGCCTCTAGTGAACTTAAAAGAGTCCGTGCACACTAAGAATTTGGAGTCCATATTATCTAGAGCAAACAGGAGGCTTTGTAAAATTGCAAACAGTTCTGCATTGTAGACGCTGTATGTGGAATGGAATCATCATGGAATAGAGATGTTACTGGTACTGAGGATTTCTGGACTAAACCAAGTTAATGTGATAAAATGAAAATGTGAGGTGGCCACAGGTAACCTATCTATAGTGGTCATCTCAAATACCTAATATGAGACAGAAATTGTTCATTACAGTGTTCTATTCTACGTCTAACATCTGTAGAACGTAGTATTGTAGGATATCTTAAGAAAGTGACTTGCTTATTATTTTAATATTAGTGTAGCTGCCTAGTTAGTTGAAAAGTTGATAATGTAAATTGTGAACATTTTAATGCTTTGAATGATTCAATGTAAATGCCAGACGCACAGTCTGGTCCATTGAGGACTGAATTTAATGAATATGTGTAAAGTAAATTGTATAATTTCTGCTTGTGTATGTGTATGTAAAAATAGCAAAATGCTAAATAAAGATTTCTACTACTACTACTACTACTACTACTACTACTACTACTACTTTTTTTCAAATGAACTATTAAACAAGGAGGGCGACAAATGGATAGGAGACAAAGTCTCTATCGTTCTCCGCCACAAACTGTACAACAACCTTATTCAGGCTGAAGCACGCAGAGTGTTTCCACAGCCAAGGGAGCTTTCAAAACACGAGCTACGAGGGGAGGGACGCAAACGACCCATCAGGTAAGATCAGAGCCGAATAAATTACTTTTAAATCGTTCATCATCAATTCATCATCCATTGTCGATTTCTTCGTCTGGCAGTAACTGCCCCACTGACAGGCAAACAGCATAAAACAATAAAGACGGACACAAAGTTGGGACTTAGATACCTAATCCTATTAAGCTATTCAAACAATTATATAAATTAAATGGACAACTCGATGAAACAAAAACCCAGCACAGAAACCGGGCAACCATGTTGTGTGTCGAAGCTCTTATCTCGCACTTAACAGAATCTAACACTGACCAAACATAAAGTGTACAACCTGTGCGGACAGAACAGACATTAAACTGAACACATTCAGCAGAAGCAGACGCCAACGCCATGTACTGTGGAGGCCGAACGAGAACACAACGAAGAGCGAATGCAAAACACATCCGCCTGCGACAAGAACAACAGACCGACTGCGAGGCGAGGCTGCCTGCCGCACAGCGTGTACTGCAGCCTGTGTAGATGGCATTCAAAAGGTGCGGGGCGGCGAGGTCATATCGATGTTGCACGTCAAATGAATTGAAATTATTCAAAATGTTATTAATGGCTAAAGCACATGAACCTTAAGATGTGCAATAATTGGATGTGAGCGAAATTTAAATGTGTAGTGAGGTTTATCGTGATGATACTTCAATTTCGCAGATATTAGCTTATACATGGATTTTACTGTCATTACGGACCAATTAGAACACGGTGCATTCCACGTAACACATAACAGCTGCAGGTAGGTAATTGAAGCACACTGGGGTTTATTGACCCAGTGGTTTCAATCGACAGTGACTAGCAGAGGTTGATAGATTCAAGGCATCAGAATTTCATTAATTTCTCCATTTCACTGGACCACACTGGTTCGAATAGCATTCTCTCTATAGAGACATTTTACATGTCATGATGATTTCTGTGCAGTCCCAGTTTCTCCCTTCCACCATATTGCATTGCTAGGAATTGCCGAAAGGCTGTCCATGGTGGTACAACAATGTTTTGTAAGACGCAAAACAATATTACCCATTAATAATATTCATGAAATGTACGTTGCCAAAATGTTTGCAATCGCATGCACAGGTGTCTTATTGACACTATCTAAAAATTCATTAATTACCCTCTCAATACACAGAACCTCATCAAGCGACTTGTCCCTCTTCAATGTTAAGTAAGAGTAAGTAATAGTATGTAAGCGTTAAGTAATTAAGAGACTTACTCTCTTGACCTTACTCACAAAACAATATATAAAATCATGAACATGTATTTGTGGCGACTTTAATGAGGATTTACTAAAACCGTCAAAACCGAGTACTTTCCTTACAGACACTTGCTTAGCATTTAACTTACGTCACACAATGCACGAACCAACTAGGCTACTCGCATCACATCATTGCGCCCAACCCTTATTGACAACAATAACCTTCAAATTTACGAGTGGGGTTACATTCATCTATGTTTGTGAGAAAGTATATTTTAGACGTTTTGTTTTCTGAAGAGTAGGATCTGAATTTAATTGCATACAGTTTGTTTTCCAATCACTGCCATATATCCGGTCCGGTCCCATATGATGGCTGCAATTGAAGCAGGCACTTCGATTGAAAGGCCTGTGCCATGTACAATGTGCCAAGGTCGACCATTTTTGACAAGCAGATGAACCGAACCCCAATTAGCTGCAAATTGGGGGGAAACAATACTCAGTCCCATTGAGGAAAGTAGGTTGATCGAACACATTGATCAAATGGCCAAACGAGGCTTCCCCATGAAAATGATTGACTTGTGCAAATCTGTTGAAGCAATTCGTTGAATAGGATGGCAAGGTGACACAATTTTCAAAGAAACGCCCCGGGAGGTCATGGATTGATGGGTTTAGAAAGAGGCATACCGAGCTAAGACATAGGGTGGCAGAAAATGTAAGCAAAGGTCGTGCTGCAGTGTCAAAAGAAAGCTTGGAGAGATAATTCGGAGGTATGAGAAACCGTTGCTCCCAGGTTAACGCTTTGAACATCCCCGATTCTCCAGAGCGCATTTTTGATAGCGACGAGTCGGACTTCCTCTTTCATGTCAAGACTGGAAGGTATATGTCTTTAAGTGTTTAAACTCCGTTGATAGTTGCACTTGCCAAAGAGAAAGATCAAATCACCGTTCTCTGCATTTCCTCTGCAGCCGGTGACATTGCTCCGTCCATGATCGTCTACAAGAGTATTCAGCAGAACAAGGACTTCGATTAGGGCTTCCTGATGGTTTTGTTGCCGGCAAGACTGAAAATGGTTGGATGCAAAGAAAAACTTTTCTGCAGTATTGCCAAATTTTCCACGCTTTTCCACGCTCCAGTGGAAACGCGCATCCAACTGCCGGTAATCTCGCTCCTTGAAATGAAAATCCAATAAAACTATATTTTTCAACTATTTAAAATGTACAACCATTTTCGCGAAAAACTCAAAACTACAACATGAATATTTGGATTTGAACACTTACTATGCCAAGTAGTAACTAACTCATATTGAGAGTATTTTGTTACACTTACATAGAACCGTACGGGCAGAACCGCTCTGTCTTTTGTTACAGCTCATCCCTTTCAGAAAGTAGTCGGCTAGCCAGCGCCTGAGTGATGGGACACAGGTATTTATTCAGGGAGTGTATGGCTGTTCTTTTGTAAATGTTATTTTTCAGTCAGTAGATGATGACACAGACGGAGACGACCACGACGTGGGGGAACCCCTGCCCTCCCCATATGCTTGTGAATGGTTCTGACCAGCACAGGCCTGTCCACCCCTTGTCCCCCCGCGTCATCCCTGACGTCCCTCCCTTCGTCTCGATTAGCCAAGTTGCATAAATATGAGACGTAAAGCAATATCTAATCATAATCATTCAGTCAGTCAGTGGGCCGTATGGCATGTGGTTGCATCGCATTGAAGTTGTGATCGATTTGCAATTCCGGTCTTCGTTTATTTGTATATCGTTGTTTATTTAAATATAATTTAGTTGATACTTAAAAGTATGCAATTGTGATGTTGCCTAATAAATACAATTATAATTAATTGCAAGCTTTTATGACGCAGAAGTAAATTACTATTTTTTCCTTAAAGGCCGAGCACAAGTGCGTTACCTACGAGTGTTAATAATACCGGTAATGAGAGTGTAACATTATCCACATCGTGCGACAGTGACAGTGGTGGTAAAATATTTCAATATATAATCTATGTTGTAAAGCGGAAATTGGTGGAAGGCATAAGGGGTTGCACCTCTAAAAACAATTCCTTGGCTGAGGCGCCTACCTGGCTAGCTAGGCTGCCGCATTGCAGATATCCTAGGCCAGGTGAATGCTTAAGACATGCACGGCAAGTGTCTTGGGCCGGATCAATACTTAAAAACACGCAAAGCAAGGGTCAATTTGGACCAATCAGAAATAGGGTATCATATGTGTTGGGCAGAGCACTTCCGCCTGGCCACATTCATATACAAGGGCTGATGGAGATTTGAGGAGGCTCTCTCTTAGCACAGACGTGCAGGAAGACTCTCGTCTCATTGCTAGCTAGCCACCTGAGCTCTAAACTCTTAAGGTTCAGAGCAGAGTCAGTGTTTTTCTAGGATTTGCAGAGCTCTTGAGCCCTGCTTATCAGCTTAGTTTTTCTTAAAGCTTAAAGTAAAGCCTATAAACAGAGAGAGACACTGCAGTTTCATCTAGCATTTACCTGGTGAGTAATTCTTGGCTTTCTACCATTTCTCGCACCTTCGCCCCCGTCGCACCACTCTTTATTTTAAGGAAACAGATAGCTCAACACCCCACTCCAACCCGTGTTAGAGGATTTGGGTGGACTGACTTAACAGCTCTCTTGATAAAGACTATGTATATCGTGCATTCCCATAGAGTGATATGTGAACATGTATAAATTAGGGCCGAGGGCCGTGTAATGTAAATAAAGTTAGTACCACACAACCAGTTATTAAAAGGAAATATTGTTAGGACTTTTGTACCACTCATAATAAATTGATGTCTCGGTGTTTTTCTAAAATAAAAGAACAAACTAATTAAAATTATAAATGATAAAATGTATTAAAAATGCTTCCTGTTGCCTAGACTTTATGAAAATAAATCAATAGTTGCTTTTGTTGCGAAACAGTCTCCTTCTTTTGTGACCCGGAGACCCCACAAGTTCTTTGGCTCCCCCCCGGATCGTGGTTCGGCCCACGTCCGCAATAATCCCCTTTCCTGATTTACAACCCGAGACTAGGTCCATTTGAGACCAGGTTGCAACGAAGAGATAGGGAATACCGGTGGAAACACGGTAGGAGGTTGTGTAACAAGGAGCGACAAACTTGAACGAAATCCGTCTCAGTACTGTCAGTGACTTTGATCCCGAAAGGGATTGGTCCATGTATGCGAAAGAGCAGTTTCACCTCAAGCATTGGCTCGACACTATACCTTCAGACCGTTTCGCTGGCAGGTTCCTCTCTCTAGGGCCTCGCGGGACCGTGCTGTGACGTTGGGGATAGGGAATACCAGTGGAACAGCGGTAGGAGGCTGTGTCACAAGGAGCGACAAACTTGAACGAAATCCGTCTCAGTACTGTCAGTGACTTTGATCCCGAAAGGGATTGGTCCATGTATGCGAAAGAGCAGTTTCACCTCAAGCATTGACTCGACATTGAACCTTCAGACCGTTTCGCTGGAACGTTCCTCTCTTGGCGCCCCTGCTTGGACTGGGCAAGGTAGCTTAGCCAGGTCTCTAGGGTAAATCCTACAGGGTCTCAACTTCTCTCCCAGCCCGTCGGGTCGTCCTTTATAACATCTAAATGGAAACTCATTTACAATTGTCATATTTTGTAGATTGATCCATTTTAACCCTTGTTCTTAAATTTATTTTGATTTTCAGCTTTTTGAAATTAATTGATTAATTAAATTCTATTAATTAAAGTTTTTTTGTGTTTTGCCGACATTTTTTAGGTAGACCTTATTTTCTTTGTATATTTTCGATTTACCACTGTCCGGCCATATTTCAAAGGTGGTAAGCTCGACAAGTCTGATAGATTTGTAGGCCCCAGGCCTAATTATTATTAGGCTGAAGGTATATGCCTAGGCCTACCTTTTTTTCAATAACTTCTTAATCGGTTAGTAAGGCTTACTCTACAAATCATAGGCCTAGAGAAGTATTTTTATTTCAAAGCAGACAATTTACTGATATTTATTTTTGTTTCAATTTACAGGTTCGTTCGAGAATATTCTTTGTCTCGCTCACACCTTGCAGTTAGTGGTCAAGGATGGTTTGATGAACATGAAGGAGTTCACAAATCTAACGGGCATTTGCAGGCGGCTTGATGGGCATTTCAAACACTCTGCAAAAGCTTGCAAATGTCTTAGGAATGCCCAACAAGCCCTGGGTGTACCAGAGCACATGCTCATTCAAGATGAGCCAACTAGGTGGAATAGCACATATTATTTACTGAACCGATTACTAGAGCAACAAAAAGTAATTGCAGTTGTCATGCCAGACCTTAAGTCAAGTAATGACCTAAATTTGTCTGCTAGTGACTGGCAAACAATTGCACCCTACGTTAATGTTTTAAAGGTGTTCATTAATGGTACGAAAATAGCAAGCTCTTCATCTGTAACCGTGTCTGAAGTTATACCTTTGGTCATTGTGATATGTGGCTAGAAGGTCGCCACCATGTGGCCATCTAATGCCCATATTCTAGTAGTGCTGCCACCACTCACTTACGTGAGAATTACCTGGTAGGTGAACGTGCGTCCTAGGCGCGTGAATCTTGGAGCTGTGAGGCTGCCAATAAGGGTGCGAGGATGAAACGTACTTCAGATTACATAACTCGTTTTATTACCATTATTATACATATAACATATTTAGCATGTTTCCTTATTCTAGGGGATTCCTTTATCCTATCTATAGCCCTATTCGGCTTAACCCTTTATATCATGTATATATATCATATATATCATGTTTATATGTACATCATTGCTGTTTTCTGTGCCATTAGCAATTCTTATCACAATATCATATCAATTATTGCTTTATATCCAATTTTTCTTTATTCTATATGAATTCTTAATCTAGTAGGGCATATTTTGCATCTACTCTACTTTACCATAAACACTAATCAATCAATCAATCATCATATATATACTAGACACATTCTCCTGTACATCATTGCTGTTTTCTGTGCCATCAGCAATTATCATCACAATATCACATCAAAAATTGCTTTATATCCAACTTTTCTTTATTATATATGAGTTCTTAATCTATAGAAGCGCATGCTATTGTTTTGCATCTACTCTACTTTAACATAAACACTGTGTTTATCATTATTAATCAATTAATGAATCATCATATATATATATATATCAATATTATCAATCATCATACATATCAATATCAATATCCATATCAATTATCAATTATGCTTTATATCCAACTATTCTTTCTTCTAACACTGTGTATATCATTATAATTACTTTCACTTTTATTATTAATTATTAATTATAGACTATTCACTTTCTCTGCAAAGAGTTATACTTGTACACTGTACTAGTCTAAGTGAATAAAAATATCTATCTATATATTGAAAACATGGTACTTACTTGCTTGGTGATGTGAAGGTACAGATATTATATTATTGCGCACTGAAGTTAATTGATGTCACTCATACCGTGAGTTTAGCCATCAGCAATATTGTAGATAGAAATATACCTTTATAATACTACTTGATTAAATGAAGGAATTATGACAGGGGAATAATATCCTTCTACATTTGGCACCTCAACATTATAACTCCTTAAGCACTTGACTTAAAGCCCGATAATGTTGGAGAACTCAAATATAGTTTGTCTTACTAACGTAAGTGGATATTGCAAGATATATTCAATAAGGTACTACAAGGAAATTATATCCTTCTACATTTGGCACCTCAACATTATAACTCCTTAAGCACTCGACTTAAAGCCCGATAAAGTTGGAGAACTCAAATATAGATTGTCTTACTTACGTAAGTGGTAAAATTATTATAGTTCAATAATTGGAATTCAGCTCTTCATATTATTATGTTGCGGCTTAGGCTCTGACATAATGATATTGGAGAACGCTAAATACCATTGTAATTAATTAGGGAGTAAGTATGACTGACTGCGGGCAATACCCAAGTAGTTCTGCCTGTTGGAAGTGTCTCTAGAAAGAAGGAAGACTCTGTCCCCACTCTGTTTCTAGCTTCCACCCCTAGTGTCCCTACGTATGACTTATATCCAGCTGATCAAGTTGGGAACAACAAGTAACCCGTGATGGTGACTAAACGCTCGTGACATGAAGGCTACCAAAGTCTTGTGTTGTGTAAGACATGTGAAATAAGGTGAAATAGAAACTTACTTATATTCTATAATATTGTAGAGTGTTTCGACACACAACTTCAGCCCCCCCGTACGAACTTTTTGCATACATTCTCAAGAGGGTATGGAAAAATCCAACGGCAAGTCAGAGTTGAGTGTCGAATGTCCAATACTAGTGAAACGCCTCATTGGCTCTGAAAATCCCGCGCTCCCCTGAATGCAAGACCACTAGATGAAAAGATTACTCGCACAACGGGAATGAAGTTACAAGATAACGTATGCACCCATACGAGGCGAAAGGCCAGGCTTTAACGATCCAAAGGAACCCTTGTGAACACGTCCCTTCCAAAATTCGGGCCCAAAATTGGCAATCCGAACTGAAGCGCCCCAATCCGCAAATCACGTCGAACGTCTGCAAGATTGTAACCTTCCCCAAGTATGACTGGTGACCGAATCCCGAACTCACACCTGTTGCGAGCAAACGAGGAAACGTGGAAAATCCACAATCCTTTGCTGAACTAATTGCTCAGAGTAAAACACGGATATTCAGTAAACAAATGTTCGTTCCACTGAGGTATCGGCAAGTTCCTTAAACAAAACAATAAAACTGATAATACAATGGCCCGTGCCATGAACAAGACTAAAATTATGGCTTATGCCATAAACAAGACTGAAGTGGACTTCGTACGAGCTTCATCACGATCCGTAGATTTAAAAAATAAAAAATTTATGAATTTAATACAACTAGTAACCATTCTAGTAATTTGAAAACAACCCCTTTGGCTAAATATATATAAAATTTTAGAAACTCAAAATAAACAACTGAAAACCTATACTACCTTTTAAACCCGAAAACAAATTTCACAGTAGAATCGCCACTGAAATATGAGTTGTTTAGTCATCGTTCATGACTCATGAGAACGAAACAATATAAATGAAAGCGCATTATTACACCTGTATACCTTCACACCTGCAAGAAAATACCTCAATATCATGGTAACTTAGGCCATACATATGTTATTATGACCTGAAAATGCAATAATCTTAGCCCATATATGGCTATATGCCATAAGAAAATAAAACCTATGACATTAAATCACAATTAAAATAGAAAATAAGCCAAACCTCTGCGTCCATATGCCCAGTGAACAAAAAGGATGTAGTGACATACCTTCAACGTGCACTAGCCTTATTACGCATATCGGTCGGAAAATTATGTTCATGCAAGTAAATCAATTATTGACAAGACAGTAGTAACCTTCAGTATTACCATCTAAATGCACAGTGGATGCTGAAAGATATTAAACTGCCTCTTTTCTCTGGCAATGGAGATAAACAGACGCCATCAGAATTCTTAGCAGAATTCAAGAGATTTGCATCTTCAAGACCAGGTTTGAACATAAGTGAAACGATGGCACTCGGTATGCCCAACGCTTTAAGGGGAGAAGCAGCACGATGGTGGCGCTTCACAGGCGGATTCTCTAGTTGCGACGTCCTTCTGCCGTGCTTTTAATGACAAGTACGAGGCAGCTGATTATCAAGACCGTCTTAAAAAGGATTTGGAGGACCGAACCCAGCACCCCGACGAGTCATTATACACTTACATCCAGGTCATACACGACTTTTATAAGAAGATGGACGGTCGCTTCACAGATACCGAAAAGGTGAACAGAGCACTGAGACAGATGCACCCTGAATACCGAAGGTATACGTTCAATAAAAAATACAATAACCTGCACGAGCTAGCCAATGATGCCCGAGCAATACAAGAAGCTGTGTATAGGGAACGGCAATACAAACCACCTCCAGGGCCATCACGGTTTGTTGAACCATCTCTCGCACACGGGTATGAAGCACTGTCAGAAAACTTCAAAACAGAAGGAAACGACAAAAACATGTACTGGGGCGGACAAAACAGACCATCAAGAGGTGTGGACAGGCATCCCCGGGTTAGTTTGAGAGCGTTGGACCCTTATTACCAGGGAAGAAACAGTCAACCCACGTCTGGAGAAGAGGACAACAATGGTTATAGAGCAGGACAACCATCTGCTACAAGACATGTCCAGTTCGAGAACAAAACAAACCACAGTCAAGATTGGCGCCATCGAGACAACTCTGCCGACAGGTACAGGGGCAGGGACAGAAAATCACCCCAACCTCGCAGCTCTTCACAAGAAAGCAATAGATCCACTTCAAGAGAGCGGGACAAGTCATCTGTCCGGTGTTTCAAGTGCCAAGATAAGGGGCACTACGCTTCAGAGTGCCCAAATCATCAAGGCAATGGCGAACCCAATGACAAAAAAGACATACCCACAAAGAGGAATGAAGATCAGAAGTCAAAAAACTACCGCAGTCCCTCCCGCAACTAACCAAGTGCAGGGAGGGAGATCACAACACCTACATTCAAACTCTAAATTCTCAGCATCACCGGCAGAAAAGGAGAGATGCACAATTCCGAAGAACAACTAACAAAAAGGGAGCTGAACTGCAAGACCATGTACCATAAATTACAGCTTGCAATCAAACCGTCGGAACCACTTAAAAATAAATATAGCAGGCAAAGAGTATTTAGCGCTTCTCGATACTGGAGCATCTGCTAGCCTTATTGATTCAACCATAGCTGCAGATCTTAGACAACAAGGAACAAAAATGAATACCGAACAGGACCTACTCACTATGACTCAAGGACACGTAGAAATTCAAGGGTCGATATGTGCAAATATATCATGGCAAGAAGAATCACTAAAACATAAATTTTTTGTTTTGCATAGAATGGCCAGACCGATAATTTTGGGTCGAGACTTTCTTTGCGAAACAGGCATTGATCCTAGAGTATCTGCAGGAGGTTGGACAACCACAAAGAATCCACTAAAAATCATACCTTTTGACAGACCAAACAAGATTGAGAGTTTCTCGTCAAGCATCGACAGCTGGACAAAAGATACCATCAACAAGATTGAAGGTCCAGCAGAAGCAAAACAACTCGTTGGAAAAGTCATCACAGACTTTTCTGCGAAAGGATTGTTTACAAAACAACCAGGGCTGGTGACTGGCGTCATGCACGAGATAGACGTTGGAGATAATACCCCCTTCAGGAGCAAACCTAGACCAATGACACCGGCCAAAAGAAAACTCCTGGATTCAGTAATCGATAAACTTTGGGATGAAGACATCATAGAACCGTGCGAGAGCAAATGGGCCTCCTGTCCAGTACTCGTACGGAAAAAGGTTGCACCGGGAGCTGCACCTAACTGGCGCCTATGCATAGATTACCGACCAGTCAACAGTAGGAGCAAGGTAACTCCACACTCAATGCCCAGAATAGATTATATTTTTTCACAGTTGGGCAAAGCCAAGATATTTTCGACAATCGATTTAAGCCAAGGTTATCATCAAATAGCCATGACACCCCAGCACAAGGACTTAACAGCCTTCATCACCCCGCATCGAGGTTCATTCCGCTACAAAAGAATGCCCTTTGGACTAGCTGGATCCGGATTTACTTTCCAGAGGGTGATGGACAAGGTCCTAGAAGGTGCAGCATACTCATATTGTATGGCTTTCCTAGACGACATCGTCATCTACAGTGAAGATTGGGAAAGCCATGCAAGACATTTAGCGGACGTGTTCGCTCGACTGTCAAGGGCAGGGTTCACCATCAACCCTGGCAAGGTCAGCATTGGATGCAGTAAAATAAATCTTCTGGGTCACGTCATCCAAGCCCAGAAGGTCAGCCCTGATCCAGAAAAGGTGACTGCTATCAATGCATACCCCAGGCCCAAAACACCAAAACATATTCAGAGATTTTTAGGCCTTGTGGGATTTTTTCGCTCTTATGTAAAGGACTTCTCAAAAATAGCGGCTCCACTCACCAAACTACTTAGAAAAAACGAAGAATGGAAATGGACGAATAGTCAAGAAAACGCTTTCAATACCATGAGGAGTGCTCTGACTGCGGATACATGCCTCACTTTACCTGACATGTCAAAAACATTCACCATTCAATGTGATGCAAGTTTACAAGGTCTAGGAGCTGTACTATTACAAGATGGAGAAAAAGGCCCAAGACCCATAGCTTTTGCAAGCAGACTCCTCCTGCCGGCAGAAAAGAGCTACTGTATCACCGAATTGGAATGTCTTGGAGTCTTATTTGCAGTTAAAAAATTCCTTCCATATGTTGAATATAGTTCATTTATAATTGAAACAGATCATGCTGCTTTGAAGAGTATCCTTACAATAGAAGAGCCATCCGGACGGATTCGAAGATGGGCAATGAGGTTGATGGGTCTAAATGCGACCGTTACTTATCGTAAAGGTAGCACAAATCAAGCGGCTGATGCCCTCAGCAGAGCTCCTTGTGAAGTAAATACCCCATCAACTGTGTCCCGACTAGTGGACGAGCTATTGCCAATAGAAGACCCCCCGGATGAAATACAACTCATGTTTGCCAATAATCAAACACCACCACCGGAGCATACATGCAATCGGTGCACACCTCATTCCAAAGAACCAGCATTACGTCTTCCACGAGCACCAAATCATAAGATTTCCTCACCTGAGGCACTAATGAACGAATTTGCTGAACCTGAGGATATGCCAACAACTCCAGAAGAATGGGTAATCAAGCAAAAAACAGATCCGTTTATTATAAATATTCAGCAAAAACTAGAGCTGGAAGATGACCAGACCATAAATCAAGGCTACGGTGTGGATGCACATGGAGTAGTACAAAAGAACAATCAAGAGGGTATAGCTACCACCATAGTCCCACATCAACTAAGGAAAACGATTCTATCTATACTTCATGACCACCCCCTCAGCAGCCATTTTGGCATCAAGAAAACAATTAAAAAAATAAAGCAAAATTACTACTGGCCAAATCTTAAAAAAGATGTTACTGATTATATTCGTGGATGTGCCATCTGCCAACAAATCAAACCACCGAACATAGCCCCTTATGGGAAAATGGACAGCAAAATGACCAGAAAACCTGGGCAATCAGTTTCGTGTGATTTGTTTGGCCCACTCCCTAAATCAGATGGTTTCGAACACGCATTAGTTATTATTGACGACTTCACACGTAACCTAGAAGTCTACCCACTAAGGAGAGCTACAGCAGTTACAGTGGCCAATAAATTAATAGATTATTGTTGTCGCTACGGGTTCATGGATAATCTACGTAGCGACAATGGCCCGCAGTTCGCAAGTACCGTATGGTGCGAAGTATGTAGGCGACTCGGTATAAAACCAAGGAAGATTGTCGCGTATCGTCCACAAGGTAACCCTACAGAGAGGATGATACGAACAATCAAACAAGGTATAAAGTCTTACACTGAAAATCATCGTGACTGGGCAAAGTACCTACCAGCAGTTTGCTTTGCCATCCGAACATCAGTAAGTGAGACTACCGGCTACACACCTGCAATGCTCACTTTTGGGCGGGAACTATCGTCTCCTTTCATCACACATTGATTGATTGATTGGATATTGCTTAACGTCTCATATTTGTGCAACTAGGCTAATCGAGACGAAGGGAGGGACGTAAGGGATGACGCGGGGGGACAAGGGGTGGACAGGCCTGTGCTGAACCCACCAACTTAGAAGATGAGGATCTTGAGGAAGGGACACCAGCGGCTTATGCGCAACACCTGACTCAGAACCTCTCCACTGCGTACATCGAAGCCATCCAAAACTGCATTGAAGCCAGGGAGAGACAAGAAAAATCCTATGATGCAGGAAGAAGACCATCTCCATTTAAACTGGGAGACTATGTATGGAGGAAGACGAACATCTTGAGCGATGCATCGAAGGGTGTGACCAGCTCTCTTACTCCGAAATTTGAAGGCCCATACAGACTCGTGCGTAGTATATCCGCAAACGTCTATGAGCTGGAAAGTACGGAAGGCGTTGCATCAGGGAGACGCAACATAGACCAACTCCGTCTCTACAAGGCACCCCCGGACTGGAGTGAGGAAGCCGTACAGTCGGAATTAGTCAAAGCACTAGACCCTGATACATCCGAGGAGGAGCCAGAGATTACGGAGGAAGAAACTCTTGACTTCCCCGAAAATCCATTATCTCCACCTTCTCCTCCATCCCTAGACTTAAGACCAGTTCGTCTAACCAGACCACCCAAATGGTTAGACCAATATCAACGTTAACCTCTTAGAATTATTTGTATTGTTTTTCATTTACAGCATGTCACGTGTATTCAGCGTTGGTGGAAAATCCCGAAAACTATCCTCAACAGGGACACCAACAATCCTGTTGACAAGACTGCCAGCAACACCAGTCTCTTGCCCAACAACCATCCAAACAACTATAGAACCTCGAACTGCTGCAGCTGTAGTAAAAACACCGCCTCGGTCCAGGGCTAAGGAGATCCTCATGGCATCCTTCTGCAGCACACCAGCCAAGCGCTGCCGACCGCAAGAAACGACCACGCGGACCGAACTGGCAAAGCAGAAGCGAGACCCTTTACTGGCAAAGCAGGGGCGTGATCCGTTACTGGTGAAGAAGGGGCGAGACCCTTTACTGGCAAAGCAGGGGCGTGATCCATTACTGGCAAAGCAACCGGCAAAGCAGGTGCAAGACCCATCATCAGAGAAGCAGAGGCGTGACCCATTACACACACCCTGCAATACCAACAGGCCAATGACTCCATCCCCCTCCAGACCAGAAACCCCCGAGGAGTATATTCCTACACCCCAAAAAATGAGCTTTCGACAATCAGTAGAAACACCAAAACCGAAATCATCTGCCAAGGGTAAACTGGATAACCCCAAGACTAAAATCATCAAAACAGAAGAGGTGTTACGGGTCGAGAGGAAGATGAAGAGGGCAAAGCGTAACGCCCAAAGACACAAAGCCCGACTCAACATCTATCGACACAAACCACCTACCGTAAGCCCAACAGCTGACCATGCAGAACAATCAACTGACCCCAGCAAAGGTTATTTTACACAAGAGTTCCAGTCTTGCATGAAATGAAATGTTTTGATATGTTTTCCCCTTAAGGGAAACCGTTACTATGACTGTTAACCATAAGGCTGAATTTTACTTATTTTAAATGTGTTATTCTTCCACTGACCATTATTATTATTATTATTATTACCATTTTTGTTGTAACTTAAGTTCCTTTTTAAGACTGTTAATTAAGGTTGATCTATCGGCCTATTAAAAATTTTCCTAAATATTATTTCATCAAAACAACAGACATAGTTTATCAATTATCATCATTTGACATTGCCAAAACTATTTATCATTTATTTTTTGGTTGAGCGGTACGCCCAATATAGATGATTATAGTGAAATTTATGGCGTATACCCCGGACATATTCCTGCTCATAATTTTTGGGTTAGAAGGCTCATTTTTGTTCCTCTTTGTAACACGTACTCTTGCCTAGAATCTGACATACTTGGAATTTTTTCCCCGTTCATATCTCGCATGGTACACATTTTTTGCCACGCCGGTACAAATACTAACTTTGTACCGGGAGAAGAAAAAAATCGTACCGTGCAAGATATTAACGAGAACATGTTTTCAAGTATGTCAGTTTGTAGGCAAGAGTACGTGTAACAAATAGAAATACAAATGAGCAACGCAAAAATTATGAGCAGGAATATGTCCGGGTATACGCCATAAATTCACTATAATCATCTATATTGGCGTACCGCTCACGAAAAATAAATGAAAAATAGTTTTGGCAATGTCAAATGATGATAATTGATGAACTATGTATGTTGTTTTGATAAAAAAATATTTAGGAAAATTTTTAATAGGCCGATAGATCAACCTTAACACTGACTGTATGTATACTAAATATTATGTTATTCCTCGCTGAGGGCCTAAGTTATGTGCATAACTTATATGCTCTTTTCTGATTATTCTAGTTTATAAAATCTTTAAGACGCCAGAAACCTTCAGTTTCAACGCCTAAAGGATTCTTTGACGGGGTATTGTAACGACCGGCCCTTGCGCATCATATTTGAATAAAGCGCTGACGCCTCATCAAGGTCTCGATAGGTAGCAGCACTGCCTATTCCTGGCCTTACCACAAACGTGTCTTGTTGTTGTGCTAGACTATCGCTAATTATATTAAAATTGTGTTTAATATATCATAGTTAAATAAAAGCAACTAGACAACAAATAGCCGAATTTAGAGACGATCATCACAAGGTATGTCATTTATTCTGTAGTTACATGCACCCATATTCATAGGGCCTACTATAATGTGTATCCATTTAATGAACACTGCGAGGATAGTGATATTAGTTAAGTATTGTACTCTACATTTATCTTTTATTTGTTTATGATAATTATTTATGGTAGATTGTCGCCCATGTGCTTGGATTCTCAGAATCAAAGGTTCAAGAATGAATCTTCCCTCCGGGCATATTATTTTGTACAGTTGGCAATATTATTATTATTTATTATTATTATTATTTATTATACATTGACAACAGGACTCTTGTCCCACGAGTGCAATATAATAGATTGGTTCAACTAAAACTAAACTAAGAACTAGAACTATATTCTAAAATAAGTGTAACATATTATGCGTGAGTGTGTCTATGTATGTATGTATGTATGTGTGTATGTATGTATGTATGTATGTATGTATGTATGTATGTATGTATGTATGTATGTATGTATGTATGTATGTATGTATGTATGTATGTATGTATGTATGTATGTATGTATGTATGTATGTATGTATGTATGTATGTATGTATGTATGTATGTATGTATGCGTGTCGTGAGTGGGTTTCGGTGTGCGTGTGTGATGATTTCACATGTTTACGTTACTTGCACTAGATAGTGCAAGGCTGATCAGTGACTTGTAATTGTTCATGGGGGTGTTGTGTATGTCGATGTCTGTGTGGTTACTGAGTGTGTTGAACGAGTTTTGGATACGATTTATACATGAATATTTATGGATGTCAATGCGACTCCTCGGTATGTAAAATGTACAGTTTTTTCTTGTCGATCTGGAGGGCACGTGATAATTAACATATTCTATGAGATTGGTATCTGTTTCGTTGTTTACGATTTTATGGAGAAATACCAAGTCAGTAAACTTACGCCTGTCACTTAATTTCACAAGATTATTTTCAGTACACAAAGAGACATAGTTACTTCTATGATAAGTTTCGCCCTTTTTAAAACAGATTAATTTTATAAAACGCTGCTGGACACGCTCTAGGTTTGCTATGGCTGTCACGTGGTGTGGGTTGTATATTACACTTGCGTAATCCACCTGCGGTCTAACCAAAGAAACATACAGTCGCCTAATTGTAGAAATAGAAAAGTCCTTGCTGCAATTTCGCTTAACAAACCCGAGGAGCTTGAAAGCCTTGGGATTGATGTGCGATATGTGTTTATTGTACGTCAAATCACTATTAATAAAAAGGCCTAGATCTTTTACAGTGTCAAGTTTAGTAAGCTTCGTACCGTTTATTTTATAGTCGCACGTTGTAAAGTTTTTTTTCTTATTTGTGAAAGTTATTGCATTGCACTTCCCAACGTTTAGATCGAGTTCCCATAAAGTGCACCAGTTAGCAAGAGCATTGAGGTCGGCTTGAAGCAGCGCACATTCGCTCTTATCACGGATGGGCCTGAAAATTTTCAGGTCATCTGCGTACATGAGACACGAGCTTGACTTGAAACACTTAGGTATATCGTTTACGAATAGGGTAAACATTAGGGGTCCTAGGATCGAGCCCTGGGGCACACCGGATGTGACGCAAACAGGTGATGAAGTGCCCTCGCTGATCGTTACAGACTGCGTCCGGCCGCTGAGGTAGCTCGTGAGAAGATCGTGGAGTTTCCCGCAGATACCGAAGCCCTTCAGTTTCGCAAGTAGTAACTCGTGGTTTACACTATCGAAAGCTTTGCTAAAGTCCGTATATATAGCATCGACCTGTTCCCCATTGTTGATGTGAGTCGCGATACAGTTAGTGAAGACCGCCAGGTTTGTTATTGTTGATCTTTTCTTGATGAATCCATGTTGTTCCGTGGCGACGTGGTTGGATACAAAGCTGGAAATTCTTTTGTGAATTAAATTTTCGAAAACTTTGGAGAAGATTGGAAGCAAGGAGATAGGTCTATAATTAGTTACGTTACGTTTACTGCCCTTCTTTAAGACAGGGGTGACGTTCGCATGTTTCCACCTGGTTGGAAAAGACCCAGTCGATAGTGAAATGTTGAATATTTTCGTCAATGGCTTTGAAATAGCCCGCCTGCAATGTTTTATTGTGCTAATGGGTATTTTGTCCGGCCCAGGAGACTTTGTGTTGTCTAGGTTCCGTAGACATTCTTCCACCTCCGTGCTTGTGATGACGAAATCAGACAATGCTTCGTTTGACGGCTGAGGGACGTGTTGTATGTGTTTGGTGGTGGTGGGCGGACGAAATGTTGTCTTGAAGAAGTCCGAGAATAACTCACAGCACGAGTTTATGTCCCGCGATTGTTTTCCATTTAATTCCACTTCAACCGGGATGCGCCTAGTACGCGTTTTATGACGAACAAAGCTCCAAAGTTGTTTTGGGTTTGATGCCAGGTTTGAGTCTATTTTTCGGAGGTATTCTTTGTGCTTGTGTACTTTAAGTTTTTTAAATTGCAATCGTTTGCACTGGAATTCAATTTTATCGCAGGTCAGGCCAGTTCGTTTCCAGGACTTATGAGCGCGGTTTTTATTTTGCAGCTGATTGATGGTTTCCCTATCGAACCACGGCGGATATTTTGCGGGGTTAATTTTGAGTTTAGGGACCGTACTATCGATTATTTCTAATAGGTCTGCATAGAATGCAGCGCATACTTCGTTTACCTCTTGCTTACATTGTTCCATTGTCACCCACCGGCATGCTTGTAGCCTGTCCAGCAACATCTTGTGGTCGGCTTTCTTCCAGTTATACCTGGGGCGGTTTGTTGGTTTATGGTTGACAGGAGTTCTAGGAAATCTAATTTCGGTAGCGAGTGCCTGATGATCAGAGTTTACAGCTTGAGGAGCGTTGCTCACAGAGATGGGTATGTCGGGATTATTGAAGAAAATAAGGTCTAGAAAGTGATTGTTACATGAGGGGATAGGGTTGGTTTGTATTAGGCTGGATTCACTCAACATTTCGTGAAATGCCAGTACTGTCTGCGAGTTTGCATTGACCACTGGTTGGAGATGGTTCGGTTCGTTTTGAACAGGAACCCATGCTACCTGAGGCAGATTGAAGTCGCCGCACAAGAGGATGTTATCTCGGGGTCGAAGCCCGGCGTGGACTCTGGATACGGACGAGTGAAGTTCTTCCATGACTTGAAGAGAAGGGGGCGGTGGTAGGTAGACACAGCCGACAAATAGGTTGGAATGTTCACTGATCTTAATTTGGGTCCAGACGATTTCACATTGTTCCGTTTCAAGATCCTCGCGCCGTTTTGAGGGTAATTGCGTGTTGACGGCTATTAACACGCCTCCACCTCTCTTAACTTTATTCGCGTTCGTCATTTGACGCCTATCCCTGCGGTACAGTGCGTATTGGTTGTCGTCTACCACTTCACTGTCAAAATTATTATCGTTTAACCACGTTTCCGAGATGCAAATCACATCAAACTCGCTGTTATCTGCAAAGTGAATATTGAAATCTTGAAGTTTGGTGTTTGCGATACTTCGCGCGTTCTGGTAATATAGTGATACATTGTTATCACGCTGTACTTCTCTGCGTTTGGCGGCCACGGGTCCGGGGTTCACTTGGACGTCGCCGGCCAGCAGGAGTAGGCACACCACACGGAACGCCGGGGATGGTGATGCGCGAGTTGACCGAGGCCGCCGGTTTGTCAAGGAAACACACGGGGCTGCTGCTGCGTGAGGCCGGAGCCCTGCCGCAGCTAGCGCAGAGAAGCTGTATTCTCTATTTGAATAACACGTGTTTAAGACACAGTCACGGGAATTGTCACACGAGTACGAATTAATTTTATTCACGCGTACGTATATGAAAAAAACTGAAATTATCACCAATACCGCGGTAAATCTAAACTTGTTGAGAGAACGATGAACACGCGCGGGCGGACTGGGCGCCATCTTGGCAAAATGGAACTAAAATATCCACATCAGTGTCACCACCCTAAAACCCATCTCTAGCAGTAGACGCTCGCTCACGAGAGGGTAGCGCGCATGCGTTCACACCCTCCGAGGCGCTCGCTTCACGAACTAGTAGTGCGCATGCGTGCACTACCCCCTCCATTTCCACCCCTCCTGTTTGGAGGGGGGCGAGTATTATAAAATTGACGCGCACAGCCTCGGAGGACACATTCACAGTCACAGTCTCGACTCGTACTAAGGACTCTCATCCAGCACTATCGGAGCTCCCGCTCCTCGATGGTAGAAGGACATCCTACAAGGGCAGGCAGTGAAAGACACGGACGAGTGTACACTTCACAGTAGCCCAGGGTGGTCACCAGTACGAGTTGTTTTTTTCGAGCTCAGTATTAAATAGCTCGAGGTCACAGAGAGCCCACATAGGGACTTGGTCTTTCACATAGACAGTTAGCATAGGATAAGGTACATATTGCCAGCTTTTAATTTTCGGGTTGATAATTTTCAGTGTTTCAAAGTGTTAAATTCGAAAGTGTTTTATCTCATATTAAAAAAGTGTTTAAATTCAGTGCCAAGTTTTCAAGTGTTTTTCCTCGAACATCAAGCAAGCAGTTATTTCCCCTAGACACGTGCCAGGGGGTAGGGAGACGGGGTCCGCTACACCGTATAACTGTTCTTACTTATATGCGTTATTTTATTATTATTCTGGCTACCGGTAGTCTTACTTATGCCCTACAGCTATATTTTGATTTGCATGGAAACTCAAGATTTTTGACTGTGTGCAATTGAGCTGCCCAATTTCGTTTAATTCACTCGACATTTACACAAATCTGATAACCACGTCAAATTAAACGTGAACCTTTCTCCAAACTCGAGCCTTTGCGAATCATTCCTAAATATTTCCCCTTTTGAGTGATTGACCATGATTTGTTCTGTGTAAATATTCATAAGCCTATATTTATTGATTTACAGCAGCATTTGAAAGGATGTTTGGCCTAATAGAAGAGCTGACCAATGAAGTGACAAATAACACGACCATACTAAATGGGCTGAAGCAGAAGGAGGAAGTCGCTGCTGCATCCACCAAAAGTAAAAAAATTGATGCCCTACATGTCGAAGGCCTACTACGAAGAACATTGCAAGACCTTATGGGCCTCAATGCTATCATCTCCGACACAGCCGAATTAAGCAAGGGGGTATGTAGAAATTGTAGATACATTTATTCATAAATCAGTGTTTGTACTAGAAGTCTTGTTGTCCCCAGAAAAAACAATAAATAAATACCTTATTGTGTTGAAGGCCTAACGAGGGCCTTGTAAATTGATAATTTTAATTCAAGTCAAGTTAAAGTTAAGTAAAATGTTCGAGAAGCCTATGCGAGTTTGAACTAAGATAAAGTGTAGTTTTCATTATTTTCTCTTGCACAAAAGTGATGATACACGGTCAACGCAAGTGATTTCATAAAAACTGACAGCCAATTAACACTTGCATATGACGTAATAGCTCCAATTGGTCCAATTGGCACACAACAGTAAAGTAATCAGTGCCCATCAAATTTTCTGGTTGCTATATAAATATGAATTTCAAATTGAATTTCAAAGGTTTACTTTGCGTAAGAAATTAATAACGTTATTGCTTGTCGTGGAGTTATTTGATAAAATTTCTTTGATGGAAGGTTTTAATTTCAAATCTTTTCTATTGCCAGAACAATTCCGTATCATGGCCAAATGTAACCCAAAACACTTTCTATCAGCTTGAAAAGTATTTTTTTTTTGTGGTAAATACATTTTTTAGCCGGCGCATGTAAATTTTAGATGAAATTTATTTAACTTTGCGATGTTACCATTCCACTGTTATTGCTCCGGTGTCGCTCAGTTTACTATGCCCTAAGCATTGAAATGGAATGCTGCATCAGCATCAGTGGCCTCCTTCGTCCGGAAGACCGACCGGTACGCTCTAAAGATAGATTTAACTACCATCCTAGCCTCTAACGTACCTCATAGTTGACAATAATGTTTTTGCACTTTGTGTAATTTTTTGCGTAAGCGCCATTGTAGGACATTAATGTGTTCTGCTAGAGATGTTGAATAAGACCATTTCGTAAGTTATTATATCTGTTAACTGTTTGCCCATGATACGTAAAAGTTGATATTTATTTTAATACATTCTTTTGCATTGGGGCTAGACCCTACATTTCTAGGCATAATTTTAAATTTTAACTTTATAATAGGTTTATGTAGGCCCTAATTATATCCAGGAATAAAAAAGTACTCACTCGAACGTGAAGAGTCATTTATTGATGACATGTCTCAAAAGCCAAGCGCTTGGAGCAATTGTTTGATACCAAAAAAACCAAAAAGGTTAACAATGTCATAAAAGACAAATGCGATAAAGGAAGAACTGTTGCTGTGCTAGGGAAAAGAAGGCATTTTTGTAGTGTATACCACTTCCACGTCAAACGCCACATTATTCAAGCATTCACCTGTAGAACATGTGGCTTCTGGCACTAAGCCTACTAAAAATAATTCAGTATGTACAAGCTGTACTGCACTGGAAAATCAGTTAAAGCTCGTTAACAGCAGAGTTAAAACAAATCAAGGAAGCAAAGGAAAGCTGTGGTTGCTTTGCATTGCAGCCATTTGGTTAGTAGGTCAAGAAGTGTTAATAAAACTAATTTTACTTCAAGTTGTACAAATAATATTATAATTAGTAGTTTTAGGGCGCTTTAACGGCAAAGATTATTCGCGCCTCCAAGATATTTAATTGACTATGTATGTAAGTAAAATACGGAAAATAAGCTTAAATGTGTGTATTTTTATTTATTATTTTTTTGTGTTGTATATTAAGTTAGTTAGTTATTAGGGTTTAAGGGCACACAACACTAAGGTTATCAGTGCCCGTATTCTCTTATATAATGGCATGTTAATGTACAAGAACTACATGACGATATGGAGATGGAAGATCTGACTGGTGTGCAGGAAGGCGATTTTGTCCTGGTTCAATTTGATGAAGAAGGCAAACGCCAAGTATTTACCTACACATAAGTTGCCATTGTTCAAAAGGTGCTAACTGAATTTGACATAATATTGTGTGATGTGCAGGAATCACAGTGGAAATTCTTAAAAAAAAAACTTTGTTTAAAGTCAATGATAAAGATGTTTCGTGTGTTCGTAACTAATTAATTAATTAGTAATTTTGTGCGGGAGAAGGGTCCAATATGAGTTCCCCAGCCACGTGCCTGTTTTCGAAAAAAAGTAAATTTAGTGTAGCCTATGTATATAAATGCCAATTTAGGCCTACTAAGCCTACCTAGTTGCCATTTAAAAAAGCTCAACTAGTACAGTGTTGGCCAATTAAATGTTCTTCAAACAAAATTATGGAACGTTTATTATCTTTATTGACCCTCAGCTCATATAGTTTAGCTTGTATCGAAAAATAAATCAAATGCTTTTTGTATAAAATACACTACATTGTCTTATTTTTACCCCACTATATCACCTACACCAATACCCACATTGCTAGAGCCTTGTCTCATTTTTCCCATAGGTGTCTTTTGTTCCACATGCTGGGTAAAAATGAGACACAGTTTTCAATTTTTATTTTGTAGACAGTGTCAATATTTTGAATATTTTTTGCATGAAATTAAAGAACCAGACTATGTTTTTATGTAACTTTGTAACAATAAGATACACAAGAAAACTGCAAGATTGTCAATAATTGTCTTGTTTTTGCTCGAACTGACCTTAAAAGGAAGAGCGCACACTACACAGCATGTTATTCTGTTGTGAGTCGTAACAAGATATTTACCTGACAAGCAGGGTAGAATAAAAAACTAACGGAACCTTCCAGTCTGGACAGAGCAGACAACCTACTGAAGTTAACAAACATTTAACAGAACACCGTGAGGACACAACAGCCAAAACTTGCTGAAACAAAACACGCAGCAGTAAGACGAGCTATCTCACACTCACTAAACATAAACCCCACGGGCTGTATGGACGGAACAAACGGGGCGCAATACCGAGATAACAAGCAATACAGAAAAGTGAGCAAAAAACTTCCAGTCTGGACAGAACAGACATCCTCGTAACGGTAGCACACACAAAACAAAACACATTCAGTAGTAACAGAAGCCAAGTCCTTGTACTGTGGAGACCGCACAAGAACAGAAGAAGAGCGGAGACAAACACGTCCGCCTGCGACAAGGACAACTGACCGACTGCGAGACACTGCTGCGAGTGCGCTGCGTGTACTGTAGCCTGTGTGGTTGGCAGTCAAAAGGTGCGGGGCGGCGAGGTCATATCGATGTTGCACGTCAAGTGCATTGAAATTATTCAAAATCATATGATGACACTAGCACATGATCTCCAAGATGTATAAAAATTGGTTGGGAGCTATATTTAAAAGTGTAGTGAGGTTCATCGCGACGATACTGCTCTAAAACGCTCACCCCTGCAGAGGAGGCTGCTCGCGAGGAGCCGCTCTTCGAGGAGGGGGCGATGAGAGTCGCGGAGGAAGTTGAAAACTCGCAAGAGGCACCGGGCGTAACCCATAAAAACGTTACAATGCTGATGGTGGCCCTGGTCAAAACGTCGGCAACGAGAAAACAATGCCAAGCTCCAGACTTCAACACAACCAAAGATCTCACCACGGAGGACTACCCCGATGGTACCCACATATATAGAAAACCGTTGATTTTTTAACTAAATACCTCAACAACAAGCATTCACTTAAATAGATCACTTGAATAGGCAAATATTAATCATATCCTTAAGGAGTGTGATAAACCTCCACCTCCCTTCTGGTACCTGTAGGGTAAGAGGGGGTCCACCCTAGAAACTATGGTGGAGGGCTCACGGCTAGCTTGAAAATCAGTGAGAGTGTCGTGGGTAAGAGGGTGTACACCAAAACTGGCTGACTTCCAAGAACAAAATATAATATAAAAGGGCGCCACCTGTTTATAGTAAATGCCTGGGAGCAAACAGGAATCTCCCAAGTATAAAGCTAAAGTGGAGGGAGTAGGGGAAGTCTATTAACTCCGACAATGATTAATAACAAAATAAACCAGGTTTATTTGCTGGTATAAACATAACCGGTATAACATGAGTGGTTAATTAGGTCAATAAACAATAATATGCAAAACAATGATAAACCATAATATGCAAAACAATGATTAAACAGTTCACCTGAGTGATAAGGTAATTGTTAAAGGCGGCAGCTGATACATACTAAAAAAATGTCAAGTTAAATATGCCAATTCATAACACCTTAATCGTTATAACCGTAGGCCCAGACACTTGTATGCTAAAGGAAGTTGTGTATACATACTGCCTGTCACATACAGGTGCAAGGTCCACATATCACACCAACACGACAAAGAGTGGAGACTTTTATCCACATGCAAACTTCTAACATAAATACTATGTTATACAAGCTCAGGCTTTATAACTTGTGAACTGGGGAGTCACCCTAACAGATAAATGAAATAGTATTCCAGACTGTATGGCATTAATAATAGGCAAGGTGAACAAACTACAGCCTCTCTAGATACTATCACAAAATTAAATTTGTAGGGTGGCCATTACTTCAAAACTGTGTGGTAGGATAACAATAATAATTAAATAAATGAAAAGGCGTTACTTCCACTTAAGCTGTAAGGCCTAAATAATCAATACAAACACACTCTGTGACTCTCTTCAAACAGATCGAATTCCACATTAATAAACAAATAAATATGTTGTTACATTCGCATAGAATGAGTGGCACGAAAATAAACATACGAATAATAAAAAACACTGGTTAGTC
The DNA here is from genome assembly GCA_024449915.1 of Sweltsa coloradensis. Taxonomy (NCBI): domain Eukaryota; kingdom Metazoa; phylum Arthropoda; class Insecta; order Plecoptera; family Chloroperlidae; genus Sweltsa; species Sweltsa coloradensis. The sequence goes on from JAMZAV010002610.1 coordinate 26,664, forward strand.
ACTGACCTAACCCCTCCTTGGTCCAATAAGTGGTGGGGAGTGAAATAGTTTATGACGGTACAACAAAGGTAGTACAAAATTATCACTATACCACGCACATACTTCGCTGATGACAGGAAAAAATATGCTGACTATAATACAAGTTTTTTTTTTTAATATGCAGAAATAACAAACACCACTATTCAAAGCGGCGTGCTTTGACACCTCTGACGTTACATTTACAGGCAGGCCTAATAGAGCTCATATACACTCTGGAACAGTACAATAACACCTAGCTACTGACTCGACGAAACAGTGGCGTGTAGCTCAGGATAAAACTTTGTAAGTAGGCTACACCGTACTCTCACTAGACTGCTTGGTAACAGTTTTAACAGTTTCAAATACCGACAGTTCTATTCACTACAAACCAGCAAAAAACACAGCCTAGCAGGGCCAAGGATACAGTTCGCGCCCTGTAGGCTACGAGCACGAAGTGACAGTTGCTCGTGTGAAAGTTCAAAGTACACGACAGAAGTCGCGTGAATCATTCACCGTCCACGGCGTCAAAGGTGGCCTAGCAATGAAGATAGTTTACATACCCGTGACCCAACTTCCTCTCACTGACACTCAAACCTGGCCGTGGTTTCAGGACTGTATAGGAACGGCTAATCGTTCCTCCAGGGCTCCAGACCAGACGCTGACGTCGCTTCCTTCTAGGGCTCAAACAGATGTCGATATCCTGTCTCAGGATCCCGCCACACAACTTGGAAGGTTTCCGGGACTAGGGCTGGTGTGTCGGTTAGCTGTCCACAGCTGTTGTAGCTCTCGCGTTCTCTTCGAACAAACTCTCAAGGGCTCCAAAACATCGAACGCGGGACCCCAAACAAAACTAAACCACTATCGGGCGACTTGCTCCAATCTCGCCCGTCTGTCGACTGATCCCTCGCGAGGTATTCAAAGCCTCAACTCGCTGGACGCGTACGTGATGTCATCATCGACCAATCAGGTTCAACATTCCGTCATCTTTCAGGGGAAATGTAGTCACCCCTACTGTGGTTATGCAAGCAGCTGATAACAAGAGTGGCGGGAAACTTGTAATGCGGCAACTGTCGCGTTACAGGAGTATTAAAGTATATTTATTTATTATAAAGTATATTTAGTATAAAGTATATATATATATATATATATATCTTAATATTTTTTTTTGCAATTTATTGTTCAGCCATTATACACCTTGCAAGCCTTCTTATATTTGTGTATGTTCACTTTACATATAATATTTTATCTTGTGTATTTTATTTTTTATCTACTCTCATTTATAATCAAGTTGGTATTTTGCAACTTGTGCATATAAATAAATAAATAAATAAATAAATAAATTTTATTTAGAGTCTACCCACTCAGTTATATAACTGATTTTCAGTGGGGGACTTTAAATCAAAGCGACCAAGCCAACCCTGCAGGCCCCGACGCAATCGACGAGTGAGCGATAACCAACCAAAGATCGATATTTTTAATATGAAATATAGCAATCAGCGGTATGGACAGTGCGAACACCCGCGAATCAACGCCAGAATCAACAAGGCAGATTCAGAACAACTCTGAAATTTATTATGTGCTTCGTTGCTAGGACGGCTCCAAAGTCACCGTTTACAAACTCCTAAGACAAGAACTGATGGACTTAAGTCCAAATCAGAAGTTAAAAAACTTCTGACTTTAGCGGGAATCGAACCCTGGACCTTCTGCAATGGAAGCAGATACGCTAACCACAAGACCAACGAGCCACACAACAAGACCAACGAGCCACACTAAATTATTTATTATTATATTATTATTTATTGTTTAGCCGCTCTCTTCTTTAATCATGTCAGTCTTATACCGTGTATTCATTTTTTTGTAATGCCTCTCACTCTATAATCATATTTGAATTATTCTGTTTCTGTCTTGTACTGTCTAGTTGTCCAGTTGTCTAGTACTATTGTACTTGTACCCATACTTAGGCCTAGCCCTATATAATAATATAGGCCAACTGTACTTTTTGTTAAATATTATTCTTAACTAGGCTATTTTATCTATATTTTTAGTATTAATTTTGACGATATCCATATTTGTACTCTGTATGAATCTAAGGATAAATAAAAACTTGAATAGCAAAACACAAAATAGCCTGCCTAGAATTTGCATGTGTTGCAATCCAATGCAGTAAGATCACGTAGAGAAGATTAAAAATAGAATTCAGATTTGGGCGTTTCCACCCTTTACATCGAGTTCCTCATTGTTACGCAGGAGCGTCAATGTTCCATGCTTCCTTGCAACAACCAAATTTGAATAAAACTGTTGATATTTCACGTTATTTTATTCAGTCCTCTTCTAAACTTTGACGAGTCCAACACCTGTGTCAAATATTCAAATGGCTGTGCGAGTGAGTCGATTCTACACGCCTGACAAATATCGTGTGGAGGTATGGAAAGATTTCGGATTTCAGGCAGACGAAAATAATAAGATTGAAATCAGTAAAACTGTGTACTTCAGACGTTGTGTTTTGAAAGTTGAATTTTCAGGTAACACTACAAACTTACTTAGTCATGCCGCTAGTTTTGTTGTATTTCATAATATCCTGTTTTTCCTCACTAATACTACCTCTCTCAAGTCATTTTATTAAACATGTTTGTTACAAAACATTTACAGCGTGGTTAAGTGTAGGGGGGGGGGGGGCCGTTCCGTTTCCGTTTTTAGCTAAACTTTGTACAGTGGTGGTGCCCTGCATACCGTTACTTTCTATATTTGTCTACGTGACCCATTTTCACAAAAAAAATAATGGAAAACGTAAATGGGACGGGCAGTCTTTTTGTATACTTTGCGAATAAATTTTGACTAATATTTCCCGATATATAATGTTGGCACATAGCAATGAAGTTCAAGTTGCAAAATTTATGAGCTCTCCCAAAAAATCTGCTACAAGGAAACGGCGATCTAGTTCAATTAGGGAATTTTAAACACGACAGTAATGTTATCAGATCAGGGAAAGGTGTGTTTGTCCCACAAAAACGGCCAGTAGAGGCAACAGATCCCGCTAACTACTTACCACGTGACAAATATCTTGGTTTCTTTTCGAACACTTCTTTGTATAGACACCAAAATAATGTAATATAGTACCAGAAAATGAAGGAGAGCTGATTCCTAATCGAGGTGTCAGGGCTAGAGGAGCTCTAATGTTAACCAACAGTATTTCCAGTTCATAAGGATTTTAAACAAACGTAATGAACAAAATGCATCAAGATGATGTGTTTGAAGCTATTAGAACCTTACTAAAACAACATTTAATGTTGTTTTAGTAAGGTTCTAATAGCTACTCAAATTAGTTATTGAAATAAAATACGCTAGTTATTAGGGCCATCAGTCATCATTACAGGCTATCCTAAACTCATGGCTAAAATAAGGCGTGATCCCTCTTTGCCAAATAAAACTAATTGATATCTCTATATCACTCACAATTACAGTAAAAAAAAAAAAACGGGAATGATAATAGATGAGCACATGTCTTGGTCAGCTCATATACAAGTAGTATGTCAACAGGTTTTTGGCGCCCCACACTCACTCAACATATTTAAATATATATTTAAATTAAGTTTACATTTTTTCATGAAGGCCTGTAATTGAGGCCAAAATTCCTTCATACCAAACAAATAGTATATGTACAAAAACATTAACTAAACCCTAGGTTGTACCCTAACTCTGACCTCCCATTTGCCGGTAGGCCCTAATCACTAGATCACGGAGGTGGGATAGATCCGGGCTTTTTCTCAGTTGACGTAGATTTTTTAATTTCTGGTTGGGAATATGTTGTAACAATGAGAATGCATATCGGGGGCGACACTAGGATTTTACATGCAAAACAAATTTGTTAAATTAAAAGCATTCCCGGTAATCTTATTTTTTCACTATGGTACCTATTTTAAAAAAAGTGTTTGTCCTGACAGATTGAGATTGACTTTGAGAACAAATACCCACAAAAGAAAGATCTTCTGTACCAAATGTGTCCAGAAGTGTCACAGAAGCTAATCGACTTAAGCATGCAGAATGTAAAAGATAAACAAACGATAAAACTATGTATGCCACACCTTGAGAATGCTGACATTGATGATGGTAAGTTTATGGTGTAGTGAATATACATGGCTTTTTTAACAACACAGCACTAGTCAAAAAGTAATTACATAATTATAGCCTATGGTAATTGGACTGTTACAGACGCTACAGACTCCTTCTGTTCCACCATAAGTGATTGAATATTTTTTACAAATTTTAAAGTAACAAAAATTATGAAACCTTGAAGCCTCAAACCCAGGAACACACACACACACACACAGACAGGAGTACCAACCCTCACATTTTAAACTTCCAAAACAGTTAACTAATGAAGCTATCACTCTCCAGTCCATTTGCACTATGTCCCACCCCACTGTGCCCAATTTATTTTGTAATGCTGTGCCCCACTCACTAGGCATACACATTTAATTATATAAAATTACTTGAAAAATAGTAGGTAGGGCCTACTTATAGAACTTTTCTTAGTCTATATATTAACTAAACATATTATCGTCAGAATAATGTATAGGCCTACACAAAAGTTTTGATACATTTTATAATTTGACATCACAGGAGAAGAAAATATGAGATTTAATTTTTCATGTTTTCAATTTTCATGCTATGCTATTCATGTTTTTTGTTGTTCAGGTTCATGCTAAACAAACATCTGCCATTATAAAATTAGGGAATTTTTCTTCTTAAGGTCTGAAACCTTTTGACAGGTTTCTTAATCACAAAATGCCAATTGCAGAAACAATGTACATAAGTATATACAGTTATATAACTGAGTGGGAAGACTCTAAATACAATTTATTTTTTTATTTTTTATTTATAAATACTGACCCCGTCCCACTGTGCCCCACGCTCCTCTACCATTGGCACATGTAGTATTCAATATTTTATCGTTTAAAGTCTACCTAGGTATTAATTTATTTTTTCAGCTTTGCGTGATGTGTTAACCTTAATGCTGCTGCCATATATAGATACTTGCCTTGCTTAGCATATGCTCTTTGACAAGCAAACCTCACCAGGTCTATGTGGGAATGTTGAGAGACATTGAAACCACTTCAAGAAACAATAACTACACCTTTAATACTGCAACTTTTCAAACAGATTTCGAGCAGGCAGCTGTGTCGGCAATAACAGAAGTCTTCCCACAATCTGAGCGAACAGGATGTTTATTCCACTACAATGAGGCACTGTGGCGCAAGGTAATCCCATATGTTATATTTATTTTTTATATTTGTTTTTTTACAGGCAGCTTACACGAGTAATGCATTGCTCATATATATATATATGTTACCATCTTTAAATAATTAAATTTACTTCTTTCGGTTTACCACGTATATTGTTTATTTAATCCGACGTTTCGACTGGATTTCACCAATCTTTGTCAAAGACAGTAAAGCAACTCAAGGAAAAAAACCAATATACAAAAACACTTCAAGAGGGAAACGAAACAAAAACACAATAATAACATAAAACAAACATAATAAACAAAGCAATGCAAAGAAGTTAACTAACAGGAATATTATAACATGTGGAAAGAGTTTAGAAAAACATGTCATGTTATTGATAAGATGAAGTAGGCTAGTCTGCATGACCAGAACTTGTGGGATGATTTCTTGCTTGACTTCTTGTCCTTGGACCTTGACTTGTGGAAGGTAGCACGGTTTTGTGAATATTTTGACCAGTATGGTTAGTCTGACTTCTTGTTACGGGTCGTAGACTTACAGCAGGAGGAGTAGCAGTAGGAGGAGGAGGAGGAGGAGTATGCGTTTATGTTCTTGGTTTATGGCAAAGGTTTATGATGGACTTCCAAGTCTGAGGTAGGCGTTTTCCATCATCTTTTTTGTTTAAACTATGAGGCCTCTTCTCAATTTCTATTGCTTCCCTTATAATCCTGGAATGAATACGGTCCGTAGAAGCAATTACTCTTGTACCCTCAAAATTAATAGCATGTCCCTGATCTGCCACGTGTTGTGCAAGAGCTGATCTTGGTTCATTCTTTTCTACTGAGAGTAAGTGTTCCTGTCGACGTTGAGAGATTTTTCTTCCAGTCTGCCCCACATACGTTTTTTCACATGATCCGCAGGGAATTTCGTACACACCATGGCTTTCCAATGGTATGGCGTCCTTTGGTGATCTTAAAAATGAACTAACCTTCCTGTGTGGTAGGAATTCAGTTTTCACCTCATGCCCAGACAAGATCTTGCTAACTCGATCAGTAGTGAGTGCCTCTCATGTAGGGCAAAAATGCTACTTTTCGTGGTTTCACAGTTTCATCATCAACATTCGCTTGCGTTTTATTGGGTACACGATTAAATGCATTATATATGCTTACAGTAGAAAATCCATTCCGGAGAAGAGCATCCTTAAGGTTATGCATCTCAACATTTAAACTATCCTTGTCAGCAATTGATTTTGATCTAAACGCCAGGGTGTTTGCCACAGATCTAATTTGGGCTGGCGAGTGATGTGATTGTGCGTTTAGGTAGCGGTTAGTATGTGTGGGCTTCCGATAGACAGTGTGTCCCAACGATCCATCTGATCGTTTACTAACTAGTACATCTAAAAATGCAAGACTGTTGTTCTCTTCAATCTCCATAGTATATATATACATTCTTATAGTGTCACAATTCAGAGGCGAATCTTTGTTCAGCTCAGTATGTAAGAGACTGTGATTTATTAAATGACTGTTTGAGTTGACTGATTTTCAGGCTGATTGATAAGTATATTTTCTTTAGAAATTGGTTGACTGTTGATTAACTTAATTCGCTAATAACAAAACCGACATACATATTATTGTATGACTAGATGCTTGACAGACATATTGAAGTCTACGACTCGATTGATTGATTGGTAACATGATTTGACTCATTGACTTTTTGTTAATTATTAAGCCTACCTTGACCTTGTTAAATAGACCTACCTTGACCAACGGCCTGACTTGTGATTGATATGAAACTAATTTGTGAATCCGTGAATCGACCAATCAGTAACTTACTTCGTTGAGTGTTAGTTGATATTTATAGATAGATTGATTCTTTACGAAAAATACATTCAGTATTGCCACGACAAAAATGTTCTTCCACAAAAGAAGTGGTTGTACAGAAAAAATTTTAATGGGGAATTCAACATAAGTTTTTTCATCCCTAAGAAAGACCAGTGCGCGAACTGCAAAGCCTATGAGGCCACGGCTCGTATAACTCTAAATACAGATTTCACAAAGTACGAAGTGCATATCAATGAGAAAAACATAACTCGAGAGGAAAAAAGAACTGACAAAGCAAACCTAGATTGTCAAACAGCTGTGGTATGCTTTGAGATGCAATGTGTCTGGTCCTGTCCGAAAAGCGCTATATCCGTTTTCTTTTATAAACGAAAATTTGCCGTATATAACATGACTGCATGTGATGTCCACACCAAGCAAGGCTATTGTGGTTTATGGAATGAAAAGGTATCAGGTCGCGCTGGGAACGATATTGCTAGTGCTTGGGTAAAAGTACTAGAAATGATTGTGATAGAAAGACCTGAAGCTTCCAAAATCATCTTGTGGTCCGATGCATGTGTTCCACAAAACCGCAACTCACACATGAGCGTGGCGATTCATGAATTTATGCACCGTCCTGAAAATGCAAACCTATTAATAATCGAACAAAAGTTCCAAGAGCCTGGGCGCAGCGCTTGGTGCTACTGTTATAATTCAATGCCAGTGTAATGTTGTTCATTTACAGCTATCCTCTGATAAACTCTGATCACCTGACCGGTCCAATACTTTGGCTCAATTAAATCAAAAGATTACACCTTGAAACCTTCACCAAAATGTATTTTTGTAATAACTATAATTATCACCATACATAGTTAGAACTGAGGTATGATGATTATAACTAGGAAAACGCTTAAGTCCCGCCGCGTTGTTGGATGAGCGTAATTGGTGTATTGAGTTGCCATGTGTTATGCGGATTTTCAGTTGTTCTGTGAAAAATTCATTACTTAGTTGAAGATTTTTTTTTAATTAATTTAAATTAAATAAAAAATAAACTTTAATTTTTAATTTTTTTAGTTAATCGTAATTTAAAAAAAGAAAAAAATCATAAAATTGCGATTTTCATAAGAAATAGTTATTTGATTGCGCTCAAATTTCACACGAATATATTAATTCATAAAATTAAGGTTCTGTGAAAAAATCATTACAATCAGATAAAGCATGTAGGAGTTATAAGTAAAAGATTTTTCTTTTAAATCGAAAAAAATCGTAAAATTGCGATTTTAATAAGAAATAATTTTTTGATTGCGCTCAAAAACGTGGCAGTTCTAAGTTCAGAGATTTCGAAGGCCTCCATAAAATTTCATCGCAATTGGAGTACCGGTTTAGCCGGAATCGTGCGGACAAACACACAAAAATACGAAAAAAAAGAAAAAAAAAACATTCCGGATTTTTTTCTCCAGTGCAGTGAAATGGAATCTTCGCTTCGCTCGCTACGCTCATCCAATTATTGATAATAAAAAAATTGCAAATAAGCAGTAATGATGCAGCCAAAATAATATGCAGAAGAACAATAAGATTAAAAGTCGAATGGTATTAATTTGTTTTCATTTGACCTGTCAATTGATCATCCATCTACAGACCAGTCAATTACCACTAATTTATCATTATGCCTAATTTAAGTTTAACTAACACTAATTTGACTAAAAACAAATTGTATCATAGAAGATGCCTTCTACGCATGAAAATAAGGTAAATTCATTTCAGTTAACTGAAGATGGAATAACATATTTTTCTCAATTCTGATCTTAAGTTACAACTTTTATTCCATCTCCAAAATTTAATGTGTTTATCTCCTAAACCATTTATATTTTTGTCATAATCTTTGGTTTTAACAACGTAAGGTTCTTATTGGTGCAATTTTAACAACCCAAGCACAAGAATACATTGCAAGAAACATTATATAACATTGTTTCAATGTTTTGACGGTCTCCTAGCAAAATGTGGAAAATGTGAGATAGAATAACCTTGCACTAAGCCGTCGAGCAGGCAGAGACAACACCTTTGTGACTTTGACCTTTGTGAAGAGTACAAGATGGCAATGCGCGAAGAAAGACAGCAAGACAGTGACGGAGTAGTGCCTGTTATACGTTTTGACTTGGAAAATGTAATAACTTGTCCAAGGGCGCATGTTAGCAGTTTCTTCTATCATCATAAACTCAATGTTTACAACATGACAGCACATTTGTCATTTAATTCAGGGAAAAGTGTATACTGCTCTCTGTGGGCTGAAGCAATGGCAGGACGTTGCGCAACGACATTGCAAGCTTGGTAAGAAAAATTCTAGATATTATCATTCTTGAACACCCAGAAATTACAGAGATTATCATGTGAAGCGATTCTTGTGTGCTACAGAACAACTCACTCATGCCATACAACATTATATTATACTTTTTGAAAACAAATCCTATAATAACTTCTGTAGGTAAATTTTCTATGTACTCGCGCCAACACAACCTCCTCACGACGAGAAAGTATGGAAGAAGGGGGTCGCACCTTCAGTGAAAGACAGGGCATAACACGACGCAGCTTATTATTATGCAAAGCATTCCAACAATCCTGACCTAATTTCAACATATGGTTCTTGAACCCACTGTGGACATCAGGAACAGGTACGAGGTCAAAATCAGTAGAAGCTTTTAGCGTTAGAGCCTTGGCTGCCAAGTCAGCCTCCTCGTTGCCAGAGATACCTACATGACCAGGGAACCAGCAGAACATGATTTTGTATCCTTTTGCATGAAGTTTCTCCATTAAGAACTGAATGTCAATTACTAAATGGTGGGTAGAGAACATGACGTGGAGTGCCTGAAGTGCACTTAAACTATCTGAACATACCATGAAGCTTTCACATCTTTGTTTCATAATATATTTCAAAGCTTCTCCTATGGCATACATTTCAGCAGTAAAAACAGAACACATGTCATGAAGTCTGAAACCAACACTACTGCCGCCACAATAGGAAGCGCAACCAACCTTCGAGCCAGTTTTAGATCCATCAGTGAAAATGAATTTAAAGGTACGGTATTCGTTACAAATAGCTTGAAAACTACTTTGGAAAATTACATCTGATGTTGTGGACTTATTATATCGGCAAAGGTCGAAACGAATATCAGGTTCCGGAAGTAGCCATGGAGGTTTTCGGCTCAAACGAAACTCAATTGATTGGGTACATCAAAATTTAAAATTCTAAAAAGATGTCTACAACGTAATCCGACTGGAAGGGTCGCTAATGGTTTGGTATCGAAGTGACGGACAAATCTCTCATCAAATAGAGCGTCATGAGATGGGTGGTGACGCATTGCCCGGATCTTTAAAACGTATCTGCCCAACAAGTAATTCCGTCTTTCTGCGAGGGAGGTCATTCCTGCCTCAGCATAGAGGCTGAGGACGGGGCTCGTCCGAAATGCACCCAGCGCCAGCCGGAGACCACTGTGGTGGACAGTATCGAGAAGTTTCAAGATGGAATGACGGGCCGACGAGTAGACCCAACAGGCATAGTCCATTACGGACCTAAGCAGTGAACCATATATTTGCAAAAGACATGTCCTGTCCGCACCCCATGAAGTGTTACCGCGAGTGTTACTAAAAACTTTAAGGATATTTAATTTCAACGTGTGTTTTAAATTCTAGTTGCACACCGTTTAAAGCAAGACGTGGATCTACGCACATATTCCTACTGCAACAAAATTGAATGCATTGTGTTTTATCGTCAGAAAATTTTGTGCCACATGCTCAGGCCCAATCACAGATGTCGTTTGGCAACGGAAATGTTGACCGACCTATAGAAAATCCCCAAGTCGTCGACGAATAAGTAGGACATGATGGACTTAGGTATGCACGAGGTGACACTGTTTATTGCGACTGCAAACAGGGGAACCGAAAGGACAGAACCTTGAGGAACTCTCGTTTGCAGTACATATGGGTCTGATAAAATGTTATTTATCCGTACTTTAAATGTTCTATCATGAAGAAAGTTCTGTATGAATCTGGGCAAGTGACCTTTAAATTCCCACTCGTGAAGTTGTAATATGGCATAGCGCCACGTTGTGTCATATGCTTTCTCTATGTCAAAGAGTACACCTATTACGTGCTGTTTAGCCACATAACCTTCTTGGATGAAGGTTTCCAAACGCACGAGGTGGTCGATTGAACTCCGTCGCTGTCGAAATCCACACTGAACCGTCGTTTGACAAAACAATTCGAAACTATGTAGATGACGCGGTTTCCAATGCTTGGAGCAAAGAACAATCGGAAGCAATATCAAACCTTGCATCTTCATCTAGAAAGTGGCTTGCAGGGGATGGGCAATACGATTCTCCTGGATTAAGTGCCAAATACTGCCCCTTCACTGTCATGGACTTAGATACACTAAAAGTAGTAAACTTCGAAATCGTACAAAAAGGCATGGCGGGAGTAACCGGAGACTTAGAAATAGCTGCATGTATAAAAACACTTGAAAAATTAATTGGTGAAAAGCAACTGCCTGTCAGTTTATTTCTGAGCGATCACCACAGAGGTGTGGGAAAATACATGCAAACTAGCCACCCTAACATTGAACATGAGCACAATGTTTGGCACATAGCTATAAAAGCTTTTCCAAAAAAATCAAAGTTTATGAAAAAAAATTGCCAAAGCTAATGGCGTGGAAGGACAGTTTGTACAAATCATTTGTGGTGGTCAGCACAGACATGCTGTGAAGACGCAGATCTATTTATTGATAAATTCACGTCTGTCCTTTATCACGTGCGAAATATTATAGCTGCATGTATAAAAACACTTGAAAAATTAATTGGTGAAAACTGAAAAGCAACTGCCTGTCAGTTTATTTCTGAGCGATCACCACAGAGGTGTGGGAAAATACATGCAAACTAGCCACCCTAACATTGAACATGAGCACAATGTTTGGCACATAGCTATAAAATCTTTTCCAAAAAAATCAAAGTTTATGAAAAAAAATTGCCAAAGCTAATGGCGTGGAAGGACAGTTTGTACAAATCATTTGTGGTGGTCAGCACAGACATGCTGTGAAGACGCAGATCTATTTATTGATAAATTCACGTCTGTCCTTTATCACGTGCGAAATATTCACAAATGGGAAATAGGCACAAACTACCCGGATGAATTTTCACAATGCCATCATGGGACATTAGCATCAACCCAGAAGAAACAATGACTAAAATCGCTCCCAGAAGAATTTATTGTTCTTTCTAAAAATTGTACTTGATAACGGATTTTTTAAAGATTTAAAACATGTTCGTCATTATGTACATACAGGAACTTTAGAGGCATATCACAGCGCACGTTTGGTATGGCTTCCAAAACGAGTACACTTCCCTCTGAAAGGAATGATTTTGAGATCAAAATTGGCGATACTAGATCACAATTCGAACTTGAACAGAAAACCTGATAAAAATGATAAAAAAAAACAGTACTCCAAGGCACTTTAGAGGTGGATTTTGAGCCACAAGCGTATGGGGAGGGCAGGGGTTCCCCCACGTCGTGGTCGTCTCCGTCTGTGTCATCATCCGTCCGTGTTGTCATTGTCGTCGCCGTCGGGGAGGTAGTCAAAGGGAGGGGGAAAGTTCCCCGAAGACGACCCAGAGCTCGCCATTAGTTTCAGGGAGAAAAACTACCCTAATCACGGGCCAAACCACGAGAAGGTTGCGAGAAGCTTGGATTAGTTGTCAACTCAAATGCTTCATGGCTTGGTTTTAGCCCTGATGGCCAAACATACGTAAATGGTGAACACTTTCAATTGAGATAAAATGCTCTGCAAATGGGAAAAGCTGCACAGCGCCAACTCAATCGCCCCTCCCCTTACAGGGGTCCTGGTTTCACCCCTGATTTACAAAAGTGCGATGCATGGGTTGGATTTTTTTCCATAGGTCTACATGAATGAAATGAAAAGATGACTGAAACGTGAAAACAATATTTCAAAATGATATTTTTAGTAAAAACTATTTTTTCTGTTCCAGTTTTATGTTTTATTTCATATGAACCACTGTGCCCCATACTGTTCCGGGGCACAGTGGTGTTATTTACGCAGGTTTTTGTATATTTTGTTTTGTTTTTTGTTTGAATTTGTATTGTGTAATGTTTGATTAACTCTATGGTTGTAGAAGGATATAGCTTGAACTATGTAAATTTTTAATCCAGTTTCAGTCATTATTTGAGCAAAAAATAAATAAATGGCAAAAAGTACACCACTTGTTTAACATTTCGTTTTCCACACCGAAAAAAGATCAATGCGGAATTTGTTCTGGATACGAAAATGCTTTAGGAGAACGAACGAACGCATGAAGATACAATTCGTCAACTAGGCCTATAACATTGAAAAAAACACTTGCCTGGCATGAAAAGGGAATTGATGTACAGAATGCAGCTGAACAGGATGATGTGGTTGTAAGCTGCTGTGACCTGCAAGCTGTCCTTCAAACCCCATGTGGTGAGGTGTCTGCTCTTTATTATAAGCGAACATTAGCAACGTACAACTTCACAGCTTTTTATTTGAATTCCAAACATAGATATTGCTATGTTTGGCACGAGACCCTCCGCCCTTGTAAATAGAGGAGCTAATGAAATCTGAAGTTGTGTCCGGGAATACCTCATCAACGAGTGCATTGGCAAAAATATTATCTTTTACACAGATAACTGTGTGGGGCAAAACGAGAAAATAACTTGAAGTTGTTACCGACAGTTCTAACAACGAGATACAATGCCGTAACATAATTATCCTTTCAAAAACTGGTGGCAAAAAAGAACAGTCTTGTAAGATATACAAAGTTTTAACAAAAAAGAGAAATCGTAAAACGGTCCTTGAACATTCAGTACACAAAGTGAAGAGATGACTGTTACCAAAGAGAAAAGCAAGATATGTTAAAAGATGAACACGATATTTGTTGATTAGTTTTAAATTGTTATTAGGTTTAAGGCCACAACACATAAGGTTCGTGCCCATATCTGTTAAGTGACAAGATTATTTTTTGAATTATTGAGTGTTTGATTTCAGGTTTAAACACAACACTAAGTTTCATTATCCTATTTCTCTTTTTAGTACATTTTTTTAAATTATTTTAGTACTCGGGGATCAAATATAAAAAACATTATAAATTTAAACAATTTATTGTTGGGACATTTCGGCCTCGAATTGTAATACTTTGTCACTATGTTCACGGCAAAATACTGTGGCTAACAATCAAAATAGATATTAATTTTAAATTAAAAATAGCAGTTCAGACGTAACAAAGTTTGAAAAAGTATAATTAATAGCTAATCATAAATATAAAAGAATTGTATTAATCAAGCTACAGTTAATTGATAGCCAAAAGTGCAAAAAAACAGGCCTTAGAATACAAAAAAGAAGCATATTGAAGTATATTGAAGTTACAACTTACAATTCTGCCTTTACTTGACATCACGCAGACAATGTCTGCAATTACCTAGTAAAGGGAGACACGTTTAAAATTTTATATCATGAAGGTAAACAATTTATAAAGTAAAATGATATGATTCCACTGCAAAGAGTGCTTTACCAAATTCTTGCAAGAATGGGAAATGGTTTATATAGGCCCAAACATAGACATTGGAACCCAAAACTTAAAGACTAAAGCTCATTGTAGGCATGCTCAGAAGAACAGTCAGCGTGGCTAACATGCTTGTGAAAATTTTAACAATCCAAGACATGAAATTCTGTTTGAGAGTGCCACAATAGTTTGCAAAGAGCCTCGTTTACTTCCAAGATTGGTTAGAGAGTCCATTGAAATTGCTAAAACACCAAACAATTTTAATGGTGATGTTGGGTTTAAGCTGAGCGGGTCGTGGGCGCCTATATTGAAAAGGATTCAAGACAACTCCAACGCTGGCCGTATCAAAAATAGTTGCATTATCCCCGACATCTTACTTCCGGTTTCGAATACAGACCTTCTCGTCCTCCCTGTCCCAGAACTGGATCAGCCCCAAGAAAGTGGAGTCCGACGAAGTGATCGTATACGTACCAGAAACTCTCAAATGTGATATTTTGGTCTTCATAAGAATGTAACGCATGTTTATAGAAGGCGGGGCCTGGTCATGGTAGGCCCTAACTGTTTGTTTTGTGATTTTGTTTTTCTATGTAACGCCTTGTCTGGGCTTTTATTTTTGTAAGTTTTTAGAATTAATATCTTGTTTTTCTGAGGATAGCCCACACAGTTGGGCTGAAACGTCAAAAAGCAATTAAAGCAGATTCGACGCGGCGAAATGTCCCGACCAATAAATTGTGTTAATTATTTACCGGGCCGCGAAAGCCTTAAATTTGAAATTAGTAATGTTCTCATTTATTTATCTTCTTCATGCATGATTTTTCCAATTTTCTTAGAATAATTATTTTAGTACTCAGGGGAAAAATAAAAAATACTAAAATTATTGAAAAAATTTAAAATTAATTTTTTGGGGTACATTTCGGCCTCGAAATTAAATGGCACATATGTGTACACTATGCAACAACGGAAAAATAGGAGCATACAACAAAATCTTACATATAGATTTGAATTAGTATTTTATGTAGGAATTATGTCAGTTTATGACATTTTAAACAAAGCAATTTGAAAAAAGTATAATTTTACATATCTAATCAATAAAATAATAATAAAATTGTGATTATAGTAGATGATTATGTGATTAGGGCCAAAATACAAAAAAACAGCCTTAGGAATTTATAAACAAAGAATGCCAAATAATTATAAGTATATTGAAGTTAACAATCTTACAAATTATTAATTACTATGCATCATCTAGTCAACTAATTAACTACTAATTAGCCTCATTACCGTGTGGGAGAACACGTTTTACAATAATTGTAGACTTCATTTGGGATAAAAAATACTTAAAAGTAAAATATTATGATTAAGTTGCATAGCTTTAAAATATTTTGCAAAACAATGGCAAAAACAAACAATAACCTCAAAATAACATTCAACCCTAAGTGCATAGTGTCATCAAATGATGCCACATATTTATCATCCATATTTAGCTGTAAATTTTTAAAACTTTTAAGATCTACGTCAACAATATTAATTATAAGTGTGTTTAAAAAATAAATAATTTATTGTGCCTTTATATTCGGTCAAATGACGTGACTAATTATGCAAAAAACATGTGGCATTTTGTCAACAATGAATATTGGGGGCGTGGCCAAAAGAACAGCTCAATTCCTTGTCCCGTCACGTGCTGCCACCTAGCGGATTTAAGTACTAAACGGCATCACTTGTGTATTCTATGCATTGGTGGCACAAAATTTTTATTTTATCTCATTAAATATAATTAAAATATAAGTGGCATCATATGACGCCTCTATGCGGGAAGAGGTTTTAATGGATATTGCTTTACGTCTCATATTTATGCAACTTGGCTAATCGAGACGAAGGGAGGGATGTAAGGGATGACGCGGGGGGACAAGGGGTGGACAGGCCTGTGCTGGTCAGAACCAGCCACAAGCATATAGGGAGGGCAGTGGTTCCCCCACGTCGTGGTCGTCTCCGTCTGTGTCATCATCCGTCCGTGTTGTCTTTGTCGTCGCCGTCGGGGAGGTAGTCAAAGGGAAGGGGTTCCCCAACGACGACCCAGAGCTCGCCATTAGTTTCAGGGAGTGAAACTCCCCTATTCACGGGCCAAACCGCGAGAAGGTGTCGAGTTTGAATTTGAAGGCCCGGGAATGTTCTCAGATTCATCAGATAAAATTTCTTTTAAATTAGGTTTAAGTTTAAAATCATCCCTCTCGTCCATGTGTTGAGGACATTCTTCTAAAATGTGCTTAACAGTTAAAATCTCACCACACTGCTCACAGGGGGGTGGGTCTTCACCTCTTAAGGTATCCTTGAGTGAGATGTGTGTGTCCAATGCGTAGACGGGTCAGAACAACCTCTTCGCGTCGAGAAGAGCGCCTTGAAGAGATCCAAGGTGTTACATCGCCTTTTATTTCGCAAACCTTATTATTTTAAAATGCCTGACTAATGGATTGGGAAAGAACTTCACCGTCAATGATGCAGGTGAAAAAGTTGTCTGGGCAG
This sequence comes from Sweltsa coloradensis, assembly GCA_024449915.1. NCBI lineage: Eukaryota > Metazoa > Arthropoda > Insecta > Plecoptera > Chloroperlidae > Sweltsa > Sweltsa coloradensis. The sequence goes on from JAMZAV010002610.1 coordinate 43,821, forward strand.
ACATTAGAGTTCTGCGAGTTGAAGTGTTCACCATTTGTAATATTTTACAAAACAACATGCTCTGCTGATAAACATACGACTAAAGATGAGGGGACGTCTGCTATTATGGTGTTCTCAAAATCGAATTCATGGTTTTCCCTGATGGTGTGTTGGGCAATCGTAGATTTAAGGTCACCATTTTTGGTCGCCAACATGTGTTCCCGCACGCGGTGGGACACATTTCGGCCTGTTTGTCCAACATATACACCTTTGCATGACCCACAGTGAATTTTGTAAACTCCTCGGCCCTCCAAGGAGATGGTATCTTTAGTTGACCCTAACAAGGCACTAATGTTCTTGTGTTTCACTTTCACTCATAGATCTTGTTTTATTATAGGAGATGGCGGATATGCCGTGAACAGTTTATGGTTGGTCTCAGTCTGAAGATGAAACAGAGACTCTAGATCCTCAAAGAAATTTGAATCTACGAGATAGATCGAAAATCAAGAAACCAGCAAAGTTCGAAGACTATGCGATGTTAGCAATGTTTGATGAACCAACAACGTTTGAACAAGCTACAATGTCTGAAGATTCTCAACAGTGGAAAATGGTTATAAAGGAAGAGTTGAAATCCCTGACGGAGAATAAAACATGGGAGCTTGTTGATCATCTTCCACGCGGAAAGAAGTTGATAAACAATCGTTGGGTATTCAAGATAAAACCTAAGTCAGACGGAATCGTAGACCGTTACAAGGCAAGATTGGTTGTGAAAGGATTTTCACAACAACATGGTATCCACTATACTGAAACATTCAGTCCAGTGGTTCGATGGGACACTGTTCAAGCTGTCCTGAGTGTAGCGTCATGTGAGAAATTGAAGATGGCTCAGTTTGACATGAAAACAGCATTCCTATACGGTAAACTAAACGAGGAAATTTACATGAAACAACCAGAGGGCTACGATGATGGCACAGGTCGAGTTTGTAAATTGTTCAAAGGTCTTTATGAGTTAAAACAAGCTCCACGATGTTGGAACCAATGGTTCAGAAGCTTTTGTCAGAGCTGTGGTCTAAAGGAAAGTGAAGCAGATACTTGCTTGTTTATAAACGATGACAAGACTTTGTTTGTCATTCTCTACGTTGACAATGGATTAGTCTTATCAAGCGATGACACCTGTCTAAACATGTTTCTTGGCCAACTACAGAAAGAGTTCACAATAACGATTGGGTCAGCTGACTACTTTCTCGGAATGCAAATACACCATATGGAGAATGGTTTGCTAGTATTCATAAATCAAGGAGCGTAAAAAGAAAGTACTGGAGCGTTTCAACATGGCTGAAAGCAATCCAGTCTACACCAATCGATACAGGACAAGTTTTGGATGACTCCAACAAGGAACTTGACAGCGTAGTTCCCTACCGCGAGGCAATTGGAAGTCTGATGTACCTGGCCGTGGTTACTAGACCAGACATTGCTTACGTTGTCAACTTATTGTCGCAAGTTCTTGACCGACCTCAAGTCAAGCATTGGGAAATGGTCAAGAGGATTATAAAATACCTCAAGGGCAATGATAACTGGGGGATTCTATTCGAACCTGGATATGCCACCGGAACACTTGAATCCTACAGCGATAAAGATTATGCCGGAGATGTAGATTCTAGAAAATCCACTTCTGGTATGGTCTTCAAGTAAAGTGGAGATGCAATTGCCTGGGCCAGCAAGCGGCAGAGATGCGTTGCATTATCCACAACTGGTGAACAGGCGAGAATTGATTTACGCAATCTTGTCCCAATAATTTTGCATTTTTTTAGGATTGTGTTTAAAAAATACTTTCATATCTGAAGGTAGGACTAATTAGTCAATCTGTGGCAGTCTTTTTGCATGCTAATTTTGCATATAATGTATCTGCTTGTTCATTGCCAAAAATCCCGGAACACAACCTCCTCCCGGCGAGAAAGTGGGGTAGTAGGAGGTCGTACCTTCAGTACAAGGGAGGGCACACACTACACAGCATGTTATTCTGTTGTCCGTCTTAACAAGACATTACCTGATAAGCAGGGTAGAATAAAAAGCAAAGGAAACCTTCCAGTCTGGAAAGAATTAGACAACCTCCTGAACTTAACAAACATTTAAAGAACAATGTGAAGACACAACAGCCACTTAAGACTTGCTAAAACAACACACTCATCAGTAACACTAGCTATCTACACTGACCAAACATAAATCCCACGGGCTGTATGGACGGAACAAACGGGGCGCAATACCGAGACACAAGCACTTGACTAACGAGCAATAGGCCTACAGAAAAGGGACTTTATCAAAACTCTCAGTCCAGACAGAACAGACATCCTCGTAACGGTAACACACACTAAACAAAACACATTCAGTAGTAACAGAAGCCAAATCCTAGTACTGTGGAGACCGAACATGAACAGAACGAAGAGCGGAGACCAAACACATCCGCCTGCGACAAGAACAACTGACCAACTGCGAGACTGCCGCTGCGCTATGTGTACTGTAGCCTGTGTAGATGGCAGTCAAAAGGTGCGGGGCGGCGAGGTCATATCGATGTTGCACGTCAAGTGCATTGAAATTATTCAAAATCGTATAATGACACTAGCACGTGATCTTGATGTAAAAAAGGTGTATAAAAGAGATGTATAAAAATTGGTTACGGGCGATATTTAAAAGTGTAGTGAGGTTCATCGCGACAATACTATATTTTCGCAGATATTACAATATCTATCGATTCTACTGTAATAACAGACCAATTGTAACACTGCACATTTCACCTCACTCACAGGTAGATTGTAGTAGATTGTAGTGTGTAATTTATTGACCTACTGAGTTCCATTGACAGTGACTAGCAGAGGTTGATAGATTCAAGACATCAGAATTTTCCTCATTTCTTCTTTTCACTGGACGAATAGCATTTCTATAGAGATGTTAGATATTTTCACAATCATCTCGGTGCAAAAAACATTTTGGGTAATGATTATGCTAATGAACTACTGTCATTGTTTGAGTATATTTTTGTGAAGTTGTATGGGCTAGAATTCAGTTATTCATTAAACAATGGTCTTAGCTTAGTTCAATAAACAAGTAATGCTATGCGGTTGCGGTTCATTCAGTGGTGTATTGGATCCGGAACGACTTTCATCATCATGAAGTGTTCTCCTCGGTTTAAAATTACTTATTTTTCAATCCGTCATTTTGACAGATAAGACAATAGACTGCAACTAAATGCAACTAAATATATTTTTTTTAATTAATTAAATATAAACAGCAATCTATGACATTTGACTGAGCAATTGATAAAAAAAGGTCGTAAAATATTTCACTGGATTGGGACTGAGATACACGCGAGTGTGAACTCCGTATTTCCTAAGACATGTCTCCTCGCCCGCTGGGTCATCGTCTGCCTCACGCTCCTCGCTTCCCTCTTCCAGCACTCGCACCATATCTCCGCGCAAGCCCGGTAGCTGACGGAACACATTTCCTCGTAGCCAGTCCTCTCTCTCTCGTCCGGTGAGCACTGGTTCAACTTTCTTTCGCACCCTACCCTCGACCCCCGCACCCCTTACAACTCAGCAGCTGTAAGACATTCAGGTGAGATGTAAGAAACATTTCGGCCTATTTTTTTTGTTATAGCGCGCCTGAAACCAGCTCGGATAACACAAAGTCTGATAGTATGATCGAGGCTGTAGATACTATTTCATAGAAACAAATAATGTATTCTATTACATAACCAACAACTGGCTAATAATAATGTATATCATTTCAGGTTGAACTATGTCGAGACTGCTCAATTTTAATCTCAAGAAGTCACCGGGCAGTTGTGCTGATGCGATCAGAAGGCTGCCCAAAAAAGATAGTACGAAATACTTTTCTAGAGTTTTACTCAAAAGAGCATCTGGCCAAGATGACAGCGTTGGGCCGTAACCATGATCTAACAATATATCTCGTTAGATATATTGTTAGATCATGGGCCGTAACAACACAGATAGCATACCAAAGCCGTTGCTGAAAACAATTTTCGGTAAGTTCAGTGATAATAATTCTATCTCAGTGATGTCGGATTATTCTATCTCAGTGATGTCGGATTATTCTATCTCAGTGATGTCGGATTTGAAGAGTATCCCGGTACTCCACCCCTTACTCACCGGAATCTTGTACAGAATTCAGTGGCGCGCTGACCATATAAGACAAGGTGCAATTGCATCTATTCCAAAGGGGTAAGTGTGTGGGGACCCACACACTCTTTTCCCCCATCCTTTTTATTACTCGTTCGATATAAAATAAAAGTAGGTCTCCTTATTTTGTGGTGTTAGAATGATTACAACATTATGTATGTATTAAGTGTATTTAACGACTGTAAAAAAGATAAATGAATGAGAATTCCCTCCGAAAATGGGTGACAAAAACTCAATAAAATCAGAGGAAATTTAAGACAACTATAGCTGCCTCACCCAATCACCACTACCCACCACCACCCTCTCATGATCCAACAAACTCTGTCAATCCCAATCGCCATTCCTCATCACCCTCTCATTATCTACCAACATATGCAACTCCCGCTCAACCCTACCCATCATCCTTACACTTTACACCTTACACAAATTGTCATTTGCGTCTTGACATTCAGTCTAAAAGGTTATTTTCTTATAATAGACCGTATTTTCCGCGAAGTGTAGGGTGAACGACAAGGTTCGAAACTGTTTGATATTCGTGATGGGTATTTTTTCGATTTAATTGGGCAACCGAAGATGGTACGCGATACCTCAAGTGTGACAAAACAGGGTGTATTGTGCGATGCGTTATAAAACCACTTCGGAACGTTTTTGAAGAGCCAGCCGTCGGTGGCCCAGTTCATACCCATCCTGCAGTGCTGCAGAAGGAGGACAACCTGCTCTTCAAACAGTCATTGAAACGGCGAGTGTCATCGATGTCTGGTGGGCTGCGAGGCCACTTTGACGCCGAAAGTGTGGTGATAGAAACAAACAAATCAATTCGACTATTATTTAGATAAAATACGTGGCTAGGTGCTAAAAGGGCCAATGTCAGAAGAGGGCTGTTTAAAGGGTAGTTTGGGTTAAGCCATATCACTATTATTTACCCCGACTTGACAAACATGACACAAACTGTACCATCAACATCCTGCTTTTGGGCTTCATTTGACCAAATGGTGAACAAAGAAGAAGATAATGGTCAAAATAGCCTTATGTCTGCATAGCAAGAGATGAGGTGCTTCTTAACAGAGCCTGCAGTATCAAGGACAACTAACCCTTTTTCATAGTGGAAGACAAAAGCTGGACGATTCCCCAATTTACACAAACTTACTCGACATTACTTGTCAAATCCAGATACCCTAGTAGTAAGTGAAAGGCAACAGTAACAGTAACTTTGAGGCAAGAGGGTTTACTGCCACATCATATTTTAGTATTTCTGCGAGTAGTCCTAAACTCACAAATTGTTGCTAATGTCGGCAAATAAGCTGTATTTTAAACGTAATTTAAATTAAAATTGAGAAGAATCCGCGATGCAAAGATGATCCAGATAGCGCTTATCGCTTTTTTTTTTTAGTACCGAAGGACGCCTAAGCAGCACTATCGATATTTACATTCCACGTATATTTATATACTGTTGTGCTATTCAATGCTGTGGTTAAATTATGTGTCGGCTTTCCGTGGAAATGACTCAAAATAAGGCAAAAACTGGTCAAAAGGCTTAAGGTAACAAACAGCTTATCTAAGGGCACTCCTACCCCTGAGAATGTCTACGTTCAGTTTTGAACAGGTTTCCGAAAGTTTAAAAACAATTGATACGGTAGGTGTAGGGTTGCCTAAGGATGCGACCACTGGTTTCGAGGCATTACCCGGTGCTGTGCAGTTGATGGCTAGGTGCCTGCAAGATATTTCTAAAGCTATCAAGCTGCAGGCAACGATACCAAAAAAAAAATTATTGAAAGAGAAAAAAATGAACGTAGAACAGGAGCAAGATGAAATAGTAGAAATATTACAAGAGCCATGCCCAAGAAGAGCAGTGCCGTAGATGTCCCTGCCGTCTCCAGAGCCATGCCCAAGAAGAGCGGTGCTGTTGGTGTCACGAGGGCGGTGCCCAAGAAGAGTGCCCCCAAGAAAATGTTGCCCAAAGCGTCGAGACGCAATAGTGAGAATCAGCAGGTAGATGTATCACCGCTTAGGCATAATCGTAGTTCTTCTAATATTAAGAGTAGCATAAATAGGCCTACGTCACAACATCAATATCCAGGTACATTATGTAGCATTCAAAAATCCAGTATTGGATTGGATATTGCTTAACGTCTCATATTTATGCAACTTGGCTAATCGAGACGAAGGGAGGAACGCAAGGGATGACTGGGGGGGACAAGGGGTGGACAGGCCTGCGCTGGTCAGAACCAGCCACAAGCATATGGGGAGGGCAGGGGTTCCCCCACGTCGTGGCCGTCTCCGTCTGTGTCATCATCCGTCCGTGTTGTCATTGTCGTCGCCGTCGGGGAGGTGGTCATAGGGAAGGGGAAGTTCCCCGACGACGAACCAGAGCTCGCCATTAGTTTCAGGGAGAAAAAGTCTCCTAATCACGGGCCATATTACGAGAAGGTTGCGGGTTGGAATTTGGTGGCCCTCCAGCTGGAGGTGCAGGTGACAAAGCATTTATTCAAGGTGCTCAATTTGAAACCTTTCAGGAATTTGAAGTTTCGTTAAAAATTGCTGTTTGGAAGGCAGCCATCCTATGAATAAGTGGCGCTCTCATACTATGGAAGGGTCAGAGGTGCATCCTTACAAAGATGAGCTATATACTTGCAAGCACCATGGTCAGCAAAGAATGAGAGGGAACAATTGTTCTTCTTCAATTCTAGGCAAAATCAATCCTATAATGGTTTAGATTGTAAAGTGTTAGTTGATTTAAAATTTTATAAATCGCCATCTTCTTACATTATAAAAAACTTTCACATAACCATAACCATCCTACGGGTCCCGAACTCTTGGGGCATTATCCTGACCATCGTCTTCTCTGTGCAGATGAAGAAGTTGTCATTAATAGCTTACTCAGTTACGACATGGCTACTATCTAAAGATGTTCATAATCTAAAGACGTAATATGAAAGAAAACTTTCCTACGGGACGCACACTTTCTCAGCGGTTAGTGAAGACCTGCAAGAGATAGCCGATAATGAAGGTAATAATGTCCTTTTAGTGTCTGATGATTTAGATGAACTCTGTTAACTTTAAATTCAAACAAAGGGAATGAGAGAATTGATACTTAAATACCATAAGTTAATTATGGACGGTACTTATAAAGCACCCACAACATACAACTGCACAGTCAACGACTACGGGCGAAAACATCGCTAGACCGCAATCACAGCCCCCGACGGCTACCGCCACCACCACCTTGTCAACAGCACTACCCTAGGCAACTCCTCACAATTCTACACCACAAAATCGGAAAACCTTACCCCAGAACCATCAAAGAAACCGCTATGTATGAAGTACACCACCACCCTCCTTATCACTGGTCACATCTTCCGAACTCGCCATATTTTCTAAATCAGGTCCTTCACACCCACAACCTCACGGCATATCCACAGCCAACAAACTTCCACAACTCCCGCACCCAAACCACAACCCTAAGGTTAGTAAGTTAGTGTTGTTTTAGGGCACTCAACAGTAGAGTTATCAGTGCCCATGTCAAGTGTATTGGAATCTTCCAAATTTTCTTTTTCCATAATTGTGGATTACCACCATGTTTTCTTCATTCCAAAGGGAGGAACGTAAGGGAAGACGCGGGGGGACAAGGGGTGGACAGGCCTGTACTAGTCAGAACCAGCCACAAGCATATGGGGAGGACAGGGGTTCCCCCACGTCGTTAGTTAGTTAGTTATTAGGGTTTAAGGGCACACAACACTAAGGTTATTCGTCTGTGTCATCATCCGTCAGTGAAGTCATTGTCGTCGCCGTCGGGGAGGTAGTCAAAGGGAAGGGGAAAGTTACCCGACGACGACCCAGAGCTCGCCATTAGTTTCAGGGAGTGAAAATTCCCCTACTTACGGGCCAAACCACGAGAAGGTTGCGAGTTGAACTTTGATGGCCCAACCCTAAGGTTCAATTCGACACAAGAACTGGACGCCTTCGCGGAAACAGTGCCCCCTACCACGTTTGGAAAATGGCACCTGCATCCGTCGTCATGCCAAATGTCGCCACTGACATCACCACAGTGAACCTTCCCTTCCACAGTATATGTCAGTGGACTGCCCCCACCTCCGAATCGGATCGGCCAGCAGGATACTAGGACCAAACGGACCGCTGTACGTCAGGCTCCACTCACGCTACCCGGCCACCATCCGCCAGCTCCTACAATATGAGATCTAGGTCCTTGGTCGACAGTACAAGGTGGAACCCTCGAGACCAGTGATACTACACTCCCCCTGCACAAGGTGCCAGTTCTACGGACACTACAGACTTAAGAATTTGGAAGGATACCAGGACCATGTATTAAATCTTTAAATCTACTTCAAAACTTTTCCGAACCAAATTTACCATTGTTGCAACACTGTACTCCTGCAAACCCGTATGCGATCGAGAACCATCATGACTATTTTAGAAAAGACTCAATTAGGCAATCTCTTAGATGGTCTAGGTTTGGCAGGTCTCACAGAGAGTGACTTAGATTATATTGAAAGAGAAACACGAGACCAACGTCAAAGTGCAGCCTGGGCACAGCAACGTTGAAATCGTTTAACTTCAAGTTGGTTTAAGGATATCTGTAGCACTAGGATAGACGTTACTTTATAGATTTGGCCAACAGTTTTGTTTATCCAACTAAATTTCATAGTAAAGCCACTGAACATGGAATCACAAATGAACCTTTTGCAATACAACAGTCTGAAGAAGTAACTGGGCACACTGTGCAGAAATGTGGTTTATTTGTAAGTCAATCTCATCCATTTCTAGGTGCATCTCCTGGTAGATTGGTTGGGAACAAAGGAGTTTTAGAGGTTAAGTGCCAATATGTGGCTCGCAACAAAACTGTTGACTAATACAGATCCCTATTTGACAGCAGGTAATAAAAAGTTGGGTTTAAAAAAACCACAGTTATTACTCCCAGGTAATGGGGCAACTTCTATAATGACAAAAAAAGAATACTACGATTTTTTGGTATGCACCCAAAAGATATTTTTACTGAAAGAATCCACAGGGATGACGAATTCATTGGACTAATGCTGGTAAAACTTCAAGTGTTTTTTTAATTTACACATGGTCCGTGCATTGAAAGATTGATTTGATTGAATATTGATTAACGTCTCATATTTATGCACTTTGGCTAATCGAGACGATGAGTGGTGATAGATGAGGATGAAGTATGAACAGAAGGGAGGAGGGGAAACCCGGTACCGGCACGTAGCCTACTCCTTTCGAAAAGTACCAAGGGGACAAAGGCTTAACGTCCCATCCGACAGGACGGTGTAACTTTGACCGTCATATAGGTTCCTCCACTAACCCGGACTGCCGAGCAGACGTCAAGGAGAACGAAGCCGTTACACTAGCTTTCGAACCCTCCATCTGTTCTAACCAGCGGTATACGTCAGTTTCGGGGTAGAGCGGTCACCCACTCTACCCATGACCACGCCCGATTCTGCTTAACTTCGGTGTTCGAGTGGGAACCGGTTAAACGAGCTCGGCTAAACCGCTGGCTCATTGAAAGATAAGTACATTTACAAAAACTATGACGTAATCGCTAAAGGCACTTCATAACTATCATAGGCCTACGGTAACTGTCAAATGAGGTTAGGCCTACACAACATAAAATACTTATATACAACGATAATATTAAAAAATGTATGGATAATTTAAATTTCAAACATGCTCTAGGCATGTCTTTTAATTTGATTAGTTCTGTACAAATGTTTATTGTTTAATAACAATTTAAATTATCCTTTGTACCAATTACCATACAAACATTTTATCTCCTGAGGATATCCCTTACTCTACCTTTTGGGTACTCCACAAGCAGGACTTCCCTGGTACTACCTGAGGGGTGCCCTTACAGGAGATAACCCTCAAGTTACCTTTCCAGAGATCCAGCCAGAGCTTGCCACTGGTTTTTGGGGAATACACTGCTCCCTCTTATTGTTGTGCTTAGCCAACCTTGATGCGTCTTCCAGGAAGGCTTTTGAAAACAAGCAGTTGTCCAACTCCACTCCAATGTATAAATCACTGATCGATTTTCTAAAAGAGCAATCAAGGACGATGGAGTTATACGCTGTTGGTAGAACCTGTTTCTGTTGTGAAAGCCTCTCATCCCTCGAAGAAGGTCAACGCACTTCTCGTGTCGTCAGCGCCTGTATCCAGCTCGAAGCGTATTCATACTCTGTGGTACAGTGGAACCTTCATTAAAAGTTTCCCAGACTAACGTTTTTTTGCGAATTAACACCGTTTTTATTATTTTCCAGCCAAAATCCCTATGTTTCAATGTTAATTAATACTTTGAATAACTTTTTTCCGTAATAACGACTTTCCCGCTATACCAACACCATATTTTACTCCCTTCCCAATATAATTCTCATTACAACGTTTTACCACGCAAATTTGCATACGTTTTCGATAGCAACAGTAAGAATTTTCGCTGCGCCATTGACATCACTTGTAACCAACCAACAGCACCCCCACCCTAAGGCAGGAGGGGGAACGAGGTCAGTGACCAAGGCCCGTGCACACAACCCTTGGTGATCAATGTCACATGTAGAAATACACTTCTCCATAAACATTATTTCTTATTAGTTTTTCAATTATCAGTTCATTATTTCTTTCCCTTTACTTTCCTGTCGCACTCCTTCAACTCTTCCCAATAAAACCCAAAGCAAGCAAAGAAGATAGGAAGCTCCTCAGGGTCTTCGTGGGCGCGGGGAAAGACGAGTCGAAGGAGAGAGGGAGGTTGTTGGGAAGGGGGAAGACTCGAGTGTCGAGAAGGGTGAAGGACGAGGCGGTGTCTTCTGACGTGCTGTCGTTCAATATCTTACTGTTTTCTAAAACAAGTGTTAAGTACGAGTTGTTGAGTGTGCGTGTATCCTACAGTCACGAGATATTACGATTGTAATAAACAAGTGCTACGTAGTTATTTAGTCGTTAGTGTTCGGTACATGAACGAGCATAATGCCGCACTAGGCCGTACTCGAGAGGGAACCGAGGTACAGGCCCGGCCACCGCCTGGAACGGACACAAGCACTTACCCCCCCAAAGTCAGCACAGCCTACTACCTCGGCGAGTGAAGCCAGGTTCAGTGCTCCACCAGTGTGGCACTCGGCTGCAAAGTCGAGATCAAGCCTATTTTTCTTACAATTTTCAACCCCCTACTTTCCCACAACTGTTATTACCTACAGTGACAACGGTAAGCAGGGTTTGTAGTACTGTTATGGCGCAACTAGAGTGATTTTTTTAAAATTATAACTGAAACCTACCCACGTTCCCGAATTTAATTTAAACGATACAATGCACAGGGGTTACCATGCTAGCGCGCGTAGATTAAGTGATCTAACAGCGCTCTACGCTGATAATACACTCAGACGAGAGACGAGAGCTAAGTGTCAGGACAGGAAAGAAGCGAGGACGAAATACGGGCGATTTATGGTACTACATGTCGTGACAAAATGAAATGAAAGACAACGGCCAAAATGACTTTACACAACTGCTACGACAGGAGGAGGGTAATAGTGACGACATAAGGCGATTAGACGCACACATACGTACACTTCAGTTCGATGTACAGCAACTCGAACAAACTGTAGGTGCCGACAGTAGGCGTAGGCCTACAACAAATGCGGTGTCCACCACGGATGCGAACAGTCTTTATTTTAGCCTGCAGGCGTGGGACAGCCTTGCGCGGTCGGGGCTAAAATTCGCAGGAGGTGATTCAGGAATGCACCCGGTTGATTTTCTCACAGCAGTGGAAAGGAATTTTGAAAATATAAACATTCCACACTCGAACAGGCTCAGTCTCGCCATACAATGCCTAGTGGGGGCCGCTGGCAAATGGGCGAATGAGAACGGTATTAATTATAGGTCCTACGAGGAATTTAAAGAAGCCTTCCTAAGTAAATATTGGGGGCAGAAAGAACAAAGTCAGGTGTTACGTCATGTCTACGGAGGGTCGTATGTGGCAGGAAAGAAGACGCGCGCAGAATACTTCGCGTACTATTACCGAGTAGCTAAACAGGTGGACCAACCACCGACAGAAAAAGTTCTACTAGAACTTCTAGTTAACCACTACAAGAAAGAGGTTAAAAATTCACTGTGGAATACTAACATGACGAAACAGGGGATCAACGACTATCTCGAACGACTAGATCCCGATGACGGTCCGGCCACTAGTGTGATGGACAGCCGTAGGGGATGGAATAACAATGATGGGTACGCAGACCACGGCATGGCCAGAGGCGGCATGCCTAGAAGCTCCGCGTTAAATGACCGCAGCAGTAACAATGCAGCTCAACAAAACTACAATAGTTACTATCAAACAGAGGCACGGAAACCGGGGGGTCCAGTACAGGCTAACAGCTGGCGAGACCGAGGGACCAAGAATGTAAGGACCATTGAAGTCGAGCAGCAGGAAGAAGCTGGCCTAGAAGATACTTCGGGAAACGAGCACCGGCCGGACCAAGACGGACAGGGGTTCCGGCCGATCTCAAAGAAGGACAACGCCCAGACCTAGTGGAACACACCCTTTCTACAATTTACACCAACCCCACCGATGATATTTTGAATATACAGGACTCGGGCACACGCCCACAAAAAATTGAATGTCCGATAATAACGGCCTCAGTATACGGTCAATTATGTAACATTCTTTTAGACTCTGGCTGTGAAGCCTCATGTATATCACTCGAATTCTGGGAACAGTTAGCACCACAACACGAACATATACCCGTATTACCGGTAGTAGGAGTGAATGTCATAGGAGCCACAGGTACACGCAGCCAACGGGTGTCGAAACAGGCGCTGTTATTAATTGATGTCGATAAAGTCATAACAGAAGTGAGCTGTTTTATAGTAAAAGATTTGGTCAGGCCAATTATACTCGGGGTGGACTGGCTTACCAAATTCAAGGTCCATCTAGACTTCGAAACAAACCAGATCACCATTGCAGGTAGCCTAGTTAGGGGGCAGCTTACAAATCTACACCGTACTAGCCTACCAGCTAACGCAGAACTGCCGTTGACGGTGGAATATAGGCCTACAAGCCCGAAGCACACCCTATCTGTTAACAACATTGCTGTTGAAGAAGTAGGGACCATGTCACCAGGTCTGGAGGGCCTAAGTCCCAAGGCTGAAACGCTCACCAATAAACAGGGTGCTGCCCTACAGACATTGTTGGAACGTTATAGCACAGTTTTCTCAGATAAACCAGGACTGTGCAATAGTGGGGAATGCATATTACGGGTCAACGACACGGCACACTTTGTACAAAAATCATATCCCATACCTTTGACACAAAGGGACAAGGTAGAGAAACACATACAATCCTTGGTTGAGGGAGGCATCATAGAAAGATCGGATAGTGCATACCCCCGTAGTGGTGCAGAAGAAAAACCAGTCAGTAAGACTGTGTCTTGATGCCCGAGGAATCAACCGAATATTGGAACCGGATCGGGACTGCCCATATATCCCGGAAGAGATCCTACAAAAGTTCGAAGGAGCAAAGTACTTTACAACGATTGACCTCCGGGCTTCATATTGGCAAATACCATTACATAAAGATAGCCGCAAGTATACAGCGTTCCGCTGCAACCAGCGAGTGTACCAGTGGTGCCGTTTGCCTTTCGGGCTTAATGTAAGTTTGGGGGCATTCACTAGGATATTAGATAAAGTCCTAGGACCAGAACTGTTACCGTTTGTAACGGTATATGTCGACGACCTCCTGATAGCATCAACTACCTTTGAGGAACACCTTCGCCACATAGAAGCAGTTTTGCACAAGCTACAACAAGCAAATATGACGGCGAACATCGACAAGTGCGTTTTTGGAAGACAAGAAGTGCCATTCTTGGGGCACATCCTGACGCCAAACGGGGTGACCACAGACCCCAAGAAACTTGAAACCATCGAACAGTGGCCTACACCAAAAAATGTTAAAAACCTACGAGCTTTCTTGGGGGTCTGCGGGTACTACAGGAGGTTTGCCCACAATTTAACAGAGTCTACGGCTCCTCTACTACTCCTCACACAAAAAGGAGTAAGGTGGAAGTGGGATGAAGAAATGGATAGCGCGTTTGCCAGAGTCAAGCGACACTTCATTAAAACGGTCACATTATCGTATCCTAACCTCAAGGCACCATTCTACGTCCAGTGTGACGCTAGTGCGATTGGCATTAGGGGACAACTTTTCCAAAAGGACGAAAATGGAGATGCCCGAGTTATCTCTATGGCCTCCCGCACACTCAAAGGCGCGGAACTCAACTTCACCACAACCGAGAAAGAATGTCTGGCTATTGTATATGCCCTTGGAAAGTTCCGGCATTTTGTTTTGGGTACAGACGTAACTGTCCTCACTGACCATAGAGCACTCTCTTTCCTTTTAAGCTGCAGACTCCTCCCGGGACGCCTAACACGGTGGGTCATGCTTATTCAAGAATTCGACCCGAAAATAGCATACTGCCCTGGAAGAGACAATGTGGTAGCAGACACCTTGAGCCGGTACCCGCTAAGTGATACGGCCATACCACAACAGGAGTACCAGTCAGACAATTCGATACTGATAGCAGCACTGGAAGTGATCGTTTCAAAAACACTCGCAAAATCACTGCATACCATCGACAAACAACAAAGAAAGGACCCAAACCTCCGGAACATAATCGACGCAATGATAGCAGATCCCATAACCAACACACACAGAAACAAATTTCGGTTGTTCAATAACCGCTTATACCACAACAAGTTCAATGATACTATAGCATGGCGGCTATGTATACCAGGAACCCTTACCCACGACATAATATGGGCAATCCATCGAGAACTAGGACACTTTGGCCCAGCAAAATGCATCCCAGTGATCCAACAACATTTCTACTGGAAAGACATGGCTCGTATGGTTAGGACGGTTTTAGTATCCTGCGACATCTGCCAGAAAACCAAAGTGATGAACACAACACACCATGGATCACTTAACCCTATCATACCAGAAGCCCGAGGGGATGTCGTAGCAACGGATTTGTATGGACCACTCCCTCCAGGGCAGCTCAGAGTACAATACATCTTAGTGTTTGTCGACATCCTGACGAAGTTTGTATCCCTCTATACCTTACGCCGAGCAACTGCTAAGGCAGTGACAGCAAAAGCCGTCCACTACATCAAGAACGTACAAAAGCCGAAGATGATCTTATCAGATAACGGAAGCCAATACACCTCACGTCTTTGGTCGCAAACACTTGCACAACATGAGGTCACAGTCCGCCACACATCAGTCCACCACCCACAATCCAATCCAGCTGAACGCACCATGCGAGAGTTGGGCAGAATATTCAGAGCGTATTGCCACACTAAACACACAACTTGGCCGGGCATGATACCAACACTGAATTCGTGGCTTAACGTCACACAGCATGACGGTACAGGGTTTACCCCATACGAATTGCACTACGGCATAAAAACCCCACGAGAGATGGACAAACTCGTTCAGCTCCCAGAAGACAATGATGGTGATAAGCCTCTGGAATGGAAGATCACGACAGCTAGGGAACGGTTGGCAACCAAAGGTGAAAAACGTAAACTACGACATGAGACACAGCACCCGCATAAAACTGTGTTCAAGGAAGGTGATGCCGTCCTTATCAAAACACTAAACCTTTCTAGTGCACTAAACAAAGAAACAAAGAAATTCTTCCAGCTGTTTGCGGGACCCTACTACATCACAGCAGTAGCAGGTGCGAATTCTTACCGAATCTGTGATACACCAGGCAAGGACAAAGAGACCTACAATGTGGTGAATATGAAGCCATACATATTACCACAACAGGAAGGCCCATAGGTTCAGCATGCGCCCTGCCTTGGTTGGTTTGAAGAGGTGCTTGGGGATCGACAGACGACCTCCCGGCGCAACTCCTTCAGGGGGCAGTGTAACCAACCAACAGCACCCCCACCCTAAGGCAGGAGGGGGAACGAGGTCAGTGACCAAGGCCCGTGCACACAACCCTTGGTGATCAATGTCACATGTAGAAATACACTTCTCCATAAACATTATTTCTTATTAGTTTTTCAATTATCAGTTCATTATTTCTTTCCCTTTACTTTCCTGTCGCACTCCTTCAACTCTTCCCAATAAAACCCAAAGCAAGCAAAGAAGATAGGAAGCTCCTCAGGGTCTTGGCGCGAAGACGAGGAGAGGGAGTAGTGTGGGAAGGGGGGAGAAGACCGGCAGTGCGAGGAAGGGTGGAGGACGAGGCGGGTGTCTTTCTGACCGCGCTGTGCTTCAATATCTTCTGTGTTTCTAAAACTGTTTAAAGACGAGTGTGTGACGTGTGCGTGTATCCATACAGTCATCGATTAACTATTTATAATATAAACAAAGTGCTACGTTCTAGTTATTTAGTGTTAGTGTTTCGTCGTGAACGAGATATTGCCGATTGCCGTACGTCGAAGGGACGCGAGTTACAGCCCGGCCCGCCTGGACGGACACAAGCTACCCCCACAAAGCAGCACTAGGCCTACTCTCGGCGAGGCGAACTCAGGTCAGTGCCCCCCACCAGTGTGGCCACTCGCGCTGGAAAGTCGAGTATCAAAGCCCACTTTTCCTACTTCTTCCACCCCCTACATTCCCACACCTGTATCTACCTACAGTGACAACGTGAGCCAAGGTTTGTAGTACTGTAGCACACTGGCCCCCGGGGCGCCACTGGACTTGCCGCCCGTAGCTCTCCTCGTCGAACAAAAGATGGTCTTTGACCCCGCTCAGCGCCCGACACTTGACTCCCCCTCTCGGGCGGCCAGCCACCTGCCAAGCTTCTAGTTTTGTTGCCGCGCATTGTGCTGCGTCAGTCTTCATTGGTACATTCAGTTCACACCACCACGCTGTTTTTCTTAATAATGGAGCGAACAAAAATAAAAGTCTCGTACTCTCGTTAAAAGATAAGCTTAAGATTTTAACTATAGTTGACGAAAATCCGACGGTAACGCGAGTGAAGATAGCACAGGAGCTGTCAATTCCGGTCAACATAAAACACCACAGTCATAAATCGGCGTAAGATTGAAGAGGGTGCGTCGAAAGCGGGAACGTCGATTTCATAGTGCGCTCGATTGAGGCCTGGCCAGTATGAAGATTTGGAGAAAGGTCTTATTGTGGTTCAATCAGACGAGAGTGGGGAATATGCCTGTGAATGGCCCCGTTCTCATCGAAAAAGCAAAGGAACTGGAACCATTGTCGAATCCCAAATCTTGCTGATATGGCCAAAAAATTTCATCTATCCAGGCAACACACACAGTTGCTAGCAACACGATGACAACGCAGAGAGAGCCATGTAGAACAGGTTGTGTTTTAACACGACAAGACAACCTTCCTTCAAGAGGAAACCTACCTACCTACACATGGGCGTCCGCAGGAGGGTGCAAGGGGGATGCAGAGGCACCCCCCTGGAAAATTTGAAAAATTATATTGGTTTTCATACATTTTGTATCACTTTCTAATGTTAATATTGCTGCCTTTTTTTTTAAATGTGAAAATAATAACACAATGCAAAATCATCGAAACGTGAGTTTGAGGAGACAAAAATTGATTACCTTGGATTTACAATCTCATCAGAGGTTAAAGTTCAACCAGGGCATCATAAAATTGAAGCGATAAAACAATTTCCAAGGCTGAAAGACCAACATGAAATACCTGTTTCAACCTGTTTGTTTTCTCACAAGTAAACTTGCAACCTGAATCTCAATCAGTCCAAGTTGTATGAGAGGGACCTACTTCCTTTCTGAACCTATTATGTTCCACCAGTCATCACAAGCCATCAGCAACCCTTTCATTTTAAGTTACTGAAACTTCAGGGAAATAGACCTAGCTTAGTGCGCAGCCTTCCAGGAGAGAGAGGACGCCGCAGCCCAGCCGCGCCCACACCTCCAAGGACAAGGAGAGTCCTGGTAAGCCTAAGTAACAACATTACATATATAAACAACTATGTAGGGCCTATACTTAATTCTAGAGATTATGTACATTATTTATTGCCTTAATCTATGGCCTAGCTAGGGCTTCGGCCAGGAAGAACAAAGAAATAAAAGGCCAAGTGGAAGACAAATTGCCAAGGTGAATCAACTTGCCTTTTTAAGCGGTACAATGTTCTTCTTGGAATTGCTCTGCAAGCTTGTTTATTTTTCGACTTCAGATAAGATTTGTATGCTATTTTTCTTTTTTTCTCGTCCATTTCTGCCCACTGTTCAGATAACCAAAAGCTTAATGCCAAGAGTGTTGACCTTAAGTGTGGAAACCATTTTGCTAAAACCAAATCCTAACCTTGAAACCATGCTTGAAACCGAGGTCATGCGTGCGCAGGTTGTTTTGTAGTTGTTAATGTGTTGGTAGGCCTGTGGTGGTGTATCACAGTATATAGGTCTATATACTGTGGGTGAATGGTAAGATTGCTGCTACGAATTCAAACCAAAAAGTAAATTAAACATCACTGGTGAAGACTTAAAAGATTTATCTGGCCAATAATTGATATTATATTGTCGCAGTAAAAGATTGTGGCATACAGACAATTTTTTTCGTTGGTGGCAACAGTGCATGCTTAGGCACGCCGATCACACTGACGCCAACGCCGTATTTGGCGGAATTCTTCCACCTACTAGCCTAGGTCCTACAACTGCAAGTGGTTTGCATCCCATATCGTATCGTAAAAAAGTAATAGGCTAGTAATAATAAGTCTTTTTTAGTGACGAAGGATTATCTTCATCTTCATCACATCACACCATTCCATTCTTCATCATCATCGTCACATTGTTTTTGTTTATATTATTTTATTTGAAATGGCCCCTGCAAAGTGCAAAGTATGCCCTGGTGCAATAGCTTGGTTGGGAGTCGGCCGGGCAAAAGAAGTTTTCCATTATACCTTTAACCTGGGTACGTAACTTCACTGAAGAGAAGTACCTGAAAGATAATGGAATCGACAGTGGCGAGAGTTACGTCATCGAGTGGCGTGACACCCGAAAAGAGCCAGTGGGTGGCTGGAAAGTGTATGATGGGATCATAATCAAAATTCATAGTAAGTAATGCCAGCCGGCTCATCACTCACTTATCGGTAGGCCAGACACATCGACTGTCTTGGTTCAGAGACCAAGGCTCACGCATTTGTTGTAAGTACACGTGTACCAAGACACGTGTGTATGTAGGCGCGTGTTTGTTGGCGCAGTTTGTAAAATTCCTCGACCAAGTGCGCAGAAGTTAGATTGTGCGTGTACACTGAAGTTACGAATTTTGATTGGATATTGCTTAACGTCCCTTATTTATGCAACTTGGCTAATCGAGACGAAGGGAGGGACGTAAGGGATGACGCGGGGGGACAAGGGGTGGACAGGCCTGTGCTGGTCAGAACCAGCCACAAGTGACTGGGGAGGGCAGGGGTTCCCCCAACCTCGTGGTCGTCTCCGTCTGTGTCATCATCCGTCCGTGTTGTCATTGTCGTCGCCGTCGGGGAGGTAGTCAAAGGGAAGGGGAAAGTTCCCCGACGACGACCCAGAGCTCGCCATTAGTTTTTGGGAGAAAAACTCCCCTAATCACGGGCCAAACCACGAGAAGGTTGCGAGTTGAACAAACTCTGACTTAATTGTCACTTAATTGATTTGACAAACCAGAATCCATTTACAATATGGATGAAAAAGGGCAGTGGCAGCTAGTGAATTATATTGTAGGGGTGCTGCAAAAGAAATGGGAAAATTCCCTAAGTACCACCTTAAGTACCAGTTGATGTGAGCAGCAGAGCTCTCATGCTTTCGCATT
This sequence comes from Sweltsa coloradensis, assembly GCA_024449915.1. Lineage (NCBI taxonomy): Eukaryota > Metazoa > Arthropoda > Insecta > Plecoptera > Chloroperlidae > Sweltsa > Sweltsa coloradensis. Next base: position 63,792 of record JAMZAV010002610.1, read on the forward strand.
TGAACTACTAATAAACCTAAATTAGAGTAACCTTTATCCGTCTTTATCGTCGTGGGTTATATTGCCAGCAAACAACAAACATGGAAAATAATAATGCTTGCTTGTTTGTTCACAACCACAGATCCATTAATTTTTTGTGTAAATATCTGCACGGAAATGTCGGCTGTACGATGCTCCCTTACTTATTGCCTTCTACGTCATCACCAATAACGGCGTTGGGGCTGGTTCTGACCAGCATGGCCCCTCCTCCCCATATCCCCTAGGCTAGAGTGGTGCATTGCATGGCCCCAAAAGGCAGTATGACTGCGGAAATCTTAATTAATTGGTTGAAACACTTTAACAAGTTCAAGACGCCTGGACCCGCACTCCTTGTGTTTGATGGTACTTCAAGTCACCTGAGCATAGAAATAGTGGTGTAGCGGAGCCAACTTTGCCGCCTACTTATTCAACTCACTTTTTCAAAGTTGCCGCCAATATTTTGAATTACCAGGCAACAGTGTGATTCATAAGCCTTCTGGAATTTTATTTGATTTATTTCAGTGCAATTTTGAAAGCGGTGGCTATTGTTGTGATTGTTTTTACAAACCGGATGTAAAATGGTTTGTTGAAGAAGACAAGAGAAATGGTGGGACGAGTTTGGGAGGGCGTCTAGCTAGTTGTAGACTGTCCGAAAAGAGTTGTAAAAGCAGTGTTTTAACGAGTAACGGTGTCTAAAATCAACACAATAGTAAATAATGCGACGAGCATTTTAAGCTATTACGTTTATAGAAAGAGTTGCGGATGTGGTCAGTTTGAATCTTATAAAAACTCGTGAATTGATATATTCAAACGTGTCGTGAGAAGCGCGCATCTAGGCCTAGACCCTAGCCATCGATACGAGCAAAGCTGAGAACATTTTGGGACTGTAGTATTTCATTGGACAAATTAACACTTCAGGTTAGTTCGGTGACATTAATGTGCGCATTGACCAAATACATTATAAATCAAGATGTCTGAGACAGACAATAATCAATTACGTAATACAACGAATATACGAACTGACAAGAGGAAAGAATACTCGTTTTGCATCGTAAAGAACCATCTGTAAGAAGATTATGCATTGACGTCCGAGATACAGCTGGCAATACTAGGAAGTTTGTTATGCTAAGTGAATTTTGCGCTACGAGACCGTCACGTGAAGAACTTACCTTTGATCTGCATTCTTCGAACCAAGGACTATGGAGAGCAAAGCGAGGGTTCTGTACCCTAATCGAGTACATCTCCAGTAAACGATGAGTACATACATAATATGTTATTGTTATTATTGTAAGGTAATAAATTATTATTGTGAAGATAAAGTACATGATTATAATAGGGATATTTTATCCAAATAATAGGAATCGCTGATCAGCTTAGGTAGGACTAGATATCAATAACTTTAAGCTGTGATCTGTATTTTCTGTCTTGATTCCAATATATTTAATCATGAAAGCTTAACGTTTTCTTTCCTTCCATTCTAAATTAACTTCTTTTTTTTGTTCTGTTGTCTTTTATATGCTGAACTTTTGTTGCGTAGCTTCTCTGTCATCTACGTCTCCGGCTTGAGCTAGACCGAGGAATACTAATATAAAAATGTTAACCCCGAGATTAATGAAAATTTGAAAAGATTGAATTTTTATTATGTGTTTTGACACTCAGAAAGGTGGGGCTTAACTCCGTTTTATCATAATTGGCAACCCAACGTGTAGGGCTCGAATATTACTAATCGACCGAGAGAAGGAGACCTTGTGGGGTGAGAAGGTGTCTAAAATGTCAGCAAAGTTTTGGTTGTGTGTTTTAAACTTTGTGATGTACATGTCATGTTCTGCTAGGGTTCTGCTAGGGTTCTGCTAGGGCTGTGTATCAAGTTTTTGCTAGGGTGTGTCACGTCTCTACTTGTCTTGTCAATTTGTCGAAGTGAGGTAGATTTGCTAGGATGTCAGACTCAGAGAGTGGTCAGTCGGGGATAGTGAGCGTCTGCGTATCACCATCAGAGAACATTGAAGGGCTCGACGGAATGGTTGAATGAATCCATGATGGGGCATATAATGGAGGGTTTGCAACCGCGCATAGGCTCGTACCGATAGTGATACACGCGGGAAATTGAGGAGAGTGATAACGCAGAGCGAAGAGGAGAGGCGCGACGTTGTGGAGCAGCTGACACGAACAAGGTACGAGGACATTTTATCCCGATAACGGAGCCGGTGGACAGAATAGTACAATCTCCAAGATCAGTGGAGGTACTCTCGCGCGATTTGTCAGAGGAAAAAGGAGAGATAGCCGTGGGCGTTGTATCGCAACAGACAATTATGAACATGTTAATTGCAATGGATGGAAACATGAAAGCTAGTTACTCCAAGATTAGGACAGATATCAGTACCCTGAATGGTAAAATTGACAATCATACCACGACATTAGATGAGTTAGAGAACAGGGTAATCGCGCGAATGGATGAAGCTAATTCAAAATTGGATGAAAGGATTACGGCAATTAACAAGGAGGCTATTGAGAAAAATGTGGAGACTAATAGTCGGGTTGAAAAAGTAGAAGACATGGTTAAAAGTAGTCACGTCCAAGTTAATGTCGAGTTAGCGAGATTCGAGAGTCATTTGAAGACGAAAATACCGAGTATAGAAAAGGGTAAAGGGAAATGGACGACAGAATCATACAAGTAGAGGAAGCTTCTGTAGCAAGGGATAGTAAAATAGGCGAGAATAGTTTAAAAATAACTAGTGTGGACAAAAGTGTTCAGGAAAAACTTAGTTCAGTGGAAGTGGAGTGGAAGGAAAAACTATTGAGGCGCAGGAAATAACACAGCTTAAAGTGTTAGAGACAGTCAGAGGAAATGATATCCCTGCACTTAGACAGGAGATCTTGAGCAATATTAGAGAGGCTGGGTACATCAGAGATGTAAGGGAGAATTCGGATATAGAACGTGGTGGTAGCCAAGGAAGTAGTGTCGAGTACATGGGAAGTCGTTAGTAGAAGGGGGGGTAAAGTTCATCGCGGAGTCAGGGATGCATCCCAGAGAATTCTTAGAAATACTAGAAAATCTTTTCCCCTAAACTACAATGCGAGAGAGTCGGCAAAACTTCCATTGGTAATACAATGCTGTCAGGGTGAGATAGTAAAGGGATGGCTGAGCCAGTTAGAAATGAAAAACTATGCCGATTTCAAAGAGAAATTTCTGGGAAAATTCTGGGGCGATTCCGAACAAGGTCTTCTATTAAAGAAAATATATCAAGGACAGTATGATCGCAGAGAAGGTACCCTCGAGAACTATTACGCGAAGCTGGTGCGATACGCGAAATATTTAAATTCACCTCTACCACCGAACGAGATGTGTAAGCTTTTGCGAGGTCATGTGAATGCAGAAATAAGAAAACTTTTTGTAAACGCAGGAGACACTGTGGAGGATATTATCCGGGTAGCAAGGAAGTTAGAGGAAGATAAGCTTATGCCTGCGGTAATGCCTAGTGTGCAACGTCAAACCGAACGTGATGCGATTCCGAAGTATGCAGTAGATAATAATTCTGAAAGATGTCCCTACGAACAAAAGTATGCAAACGATCGAAGGTTTGATAATAATAAAAACCAAGGGAGAAGGTCGGAACGTAATGATCGCATTCCCGATCTATTGTTTCCGTTATCGGTACCGCGATCATTACGTTCCGAATATTCCGTATATCAATGTTTCGCAGTTGTTTAATATACTGGTAGGTCTGTTGTGCATTCTTCTGAGACGTCTGGCAACAGCCTGTGTAGATGGCGGTCAAAAGGTGCGGGTCGGCGAGGTCATATCGATATTGCATGATGACATGTGCACATGAACTCCAAGATGTGTTTGATTTAGATATCCTCTTCAGTAAATTAAACCAGTTTTATAAATTAAATGTATAACTCTATACAACAACAAAAAACAGCACAGAAACCAGCACCACTATAGTGTGTCAAACCTCTAATCTCGCACTGAACAGAAGAAAAAACTACCAAACATAAACTGCTCAACCTGTGCACACGGAATAGACGAAGAACAACACTGAGATCACACGCTTTACTGAGTAGCAACTTAACCTTTCAGTCTGGACGGAACAGACATTCTCTTAAAGATACCAGACATCTAACTGAACACATTCAACAGAAACAGAAACCAATGTTATGTGCTGTGGAGTCTGAACAAGAGCGGAACTAAGAACGGAAAAAGCACTCAGGGCTCTTATTTCACATTGAACAGACAGAGCCTAGCACTTTCTGAACATCAACTCCTCAGGCTGCAAGGACGGAAAGACGGAGCGCTTCTCTGACAAGCAGGATAGAATAAAGAGAGAACTAAACCTTACAGTCTGGACTGAAAATACAACTTCCTGAAGTGACCAAAACATTAACACTAAACAGAATGATGAATGAGAACGAGGACACAGCAAAGACTTGAACAAGTATTACTACATCGGCAACAGAAGCTAACTGCATGTACTGTGGAGGCCTATGAGACCAGAGCGAAGAGCGTGGACAAAACACGTCCGCCTGGGACAAGAACAACAGACCGACTGCGAGGCGAGGCTCTCTGCTGTGTACGTGCAGGTTTTAGTCAAAAGGTGCGGGGCGGCGAGGTCATATCGAAGCTGCACGCAAGGCGCACTGACGTTTTCCAATCGTGTTGATGACAATGGCGCATGTGCTTTTTGTGTCATCAGGTACTATTTCAATTAGTTCAATGCGCTCTAGCGCCATCATAGTTGTGGTATTTGTTGTAGTAGAAATAGCCACTGGCTTCACTATGTATTGGAGTTGCGCTCTCGCGCCATCATAGTTGTAGTAAGTATTTGTTGTAGTAGAATTAGCCACTGGCCTCTCTATGGATATATTATATACTCTTGGAGAAATAAAACATGGCCTGAGTAGAATCCTAAGTTTTTTTAGTTTCTTTCCCATTATCCCGAATCATCCAGAACAGGCCTGCTACATCCAAGTAAAACATGGTGGCAAGCGGAAAACTAGTTTAATAAGGCGGCTTTCAAGGTATAAATGAAGATAATCCGTTGGGGATTTTGAATTATAATTGAAGACATAGGATGGAGGAACAAACAACCACATGTCAAGTCACAATACAACCTCCAACAAACTTTTCTTTCAAACCTCATAGTGCATGCAATGGAAGAAAATGTACAACAGGTTCAGATCTACATCTGGAATCGATCTTCAATCCAGTAAAAGACAGGAAGATAACCTAATATATTACATGGGGCAGAAGGCAGAAAAAATTCTTGCCTCATTTAAGTTGTCAGAAACTAATGAGGGCACCTATACAGTGGTTATAGAAGAAGTTTGAGAAATACTTTCTGCCCCAAAGAAATGTAATAAATAAAAGGGCGTGTTCTTTAAGGCGGAAACAGCTGTCAGGGGAGACTGTTGACATGTTCACAACAGCTCTTCACACACCGTCACTTACATGCAAATGGGAGGACCTGACTAGCAGCATGATGCTTATGACTCTCATTATCAGAATGAGTGATCAAAAACTCAGTGATAAACTTCAGTTAGATCCGAAACTAACATACGAAAAGGCCCTTCTACAAATAAGACAATCTGAAGAGATTGCAAGACAAAGTACTGTCTTACACAATGATGTAAGTAGGCAGACACCCAGCAAACATGAGACTCTGGGCCCCGTGCGGGACAACCAAGGGAAGTGCGGGTAAATTGCGGGTTAGGGAATGTCACGGGACAACCCGCACGGGTCCCGCGCGGGACATGTTAGGGACATGTTAGGGACATTTCTATCTGGGAGAGCTACGGGACAACCCGCACGGGTCCCGCGAGGGAAACTTAAGGGACACCCCTTTAGGGAAAACTACGGGACAACCCGCTCGGGTCCGCGAGGGGAAACTAAAGGGATAACCCAAAATGTGGAGTAATATATTAAAACAATACGTGTGTATAGATTATGTTGAATACTTCCTTGATTTATTCTTTTAGTTCTATTTCATTGCAAATCGTTTTTTATAACTGAATATAGGATAGGCCTATAAAGACGTTAATTAAATAAATAACTATAATCATTGATTTCAGACGATTAAATCGTATTAAGTCCTTAGTTAAGTTGTGAAGGTATGTTGTCTGGTGGCGGCCACTGGTGGAGCTCGCAACTTGAGTTAGATGTCCCGTATCATTGCTGTGATCAGTTTTGACTTAGCCTATACAATTCCTAATAATTATATGTCTAATATATAGAGTTAAGATCTTTTGTACTATATTATTATCAAGATTTGAAAACAAGAATGAAGATTCGCGTTCGGTCGTTTCGCGAAAGTTTGATTACTCCCTGATTTGCTGTTCCCCGATTTTTGAAACCTCATATTCTTTTGAGTTGATCGTCCCAATAAATCTGTTTTTTATTTCTTTGGCGTTTTATATTTTTTAATGATTTTTCCTTATTTTCTTTCTTTCTTTTTATTAATTTCTACAAATTAAGTACAAATTAATCTTGAAAATATGTTGAAGAAATCAGAGAGTGCAAACGATAGCCCATAGCAAATTATGCGTGATATCCCTTCGTTACAACTAAATACACGTAACCTAATTTTGTATAAACAAATTAATTAATAAATAAACTAAATGTTGTAGAATCAAAATATGCTATAGACATAACAACAACATACATGTTAAATGATAATTTAACTGAAAATTTTTTTTATTGTAACTAGTATTAAAAATATGTATGATGATTTGTATTGCTTAACGCCTTTATGCACTAAGGCTATTCGAGTTGATTAGTGGTGATAATTGACGATAAAGGACGATCACAAAAAATATGCCTTATTCGGATTCAAAACCCACGTACTCGATGAGCGCCCTAATTGTATGTGCCACGCGGACGTCGAGGGGGGATAATTGATCGCATCGATTGGTTATAAGATATAAGAAACAATTATCTGTCTTGGCCTACCGTCGTCCAATGCAATATATCCAGCCAGCATAAGATTTAATGATCGAGTATTTGTTAAAGCCTAATAATCGAAGAGGATAGCAAGGATTTAAAAAATATATTTAAAAGTATCATGTTTTAATAAACACCAAAAAACATTTTCAATATCACAATAGTAACACTGCAATGTTGTGTTCCGCAATCCACGCAAGCGTGCTCCCTTCATAAGCCATCTAACGGCCAACAACAGTATAGGTGCTGTAGCCGAGTGGATAGAGCGTCTGACTCCCGGAAGAAGGCATTGCGGGTTCGAGTTCGGCTGTAGTCAATAAAATTTAAATGTCTGATAATTCTTATCTATATTCTATGTACTTATTCCCCTTCACATTAAATGTAAAATGAGAAAGTGGGATCGCGTACTAAAAATTCAATTTTAAAATTTTGGCCCGTTTTATCTGTTGACTTCTTTGAGTGTCTACTAGATGGCGCTAGAAGCAATGCACGGGAAACACTGGGACGAGTGCGGGACCCGGCGACGGGACCCGTGCGGGACCCACACCCGGACGGGACCCGTGCGAGAAACTAGCGGGCAGACTATGGGACCCGTCCGGGACCATCAAGGGTAGGTCGCGGGCATGAGCGCGCGGGAAACGTTTGGGACGACTTCGGGACACACTGGGACGAGTGCGGGATGTCCCGTACGGGACCCGGTCGTGGCCCATAGGACACTTCCGTACGGGGCCCGTACGGGTCCCGCACAAGCGGCATTACGGGACAGACTTCGGGAAACGTGCGGGACACCGCAAAAATGTTTGCTGGGCAGTAAATCTAGGGTTAGATTAAGTAGGCCTAGGCCGAAAACAAACTAATGGTGGGCCTAAATCACTAGGTCAAAGCAAGTACAAGGGAAAAACTGGGATAAGAAGCCTAAACCTAACCTCAAAGACCCAACACGATCGAAGAAGTGTAGTTGGTGTGGGTTTACACTAATCATGGAAAAGACCGCAGTGCATGTCCAGCAAAAGACGCCAAATGCAACGAATGTGGAATCAACGGCCACTATGCAAAGGCCTATCGCCACAAGAAAGTACACGAAGTTGCAGCAAGCCAAGATGGTGACGAGGCAGACTGTGTGTTCATTGGCAGTGTTAACACATGCAAGTCCGATCCAAGGGTGGTACTGGTGAAAGTCGGAATGAGCGAAATCTCGTTCAACATCGATACCGGTGCGGATGTCACTGTTCTACCAGCCAACTCTCCCGCAGTGAAAGGTATGTCTTTAACCAAACCATCTAGTCAGATTGGAGGGATATATACATGATGCTTTTTAAAATAAACAACATGCGGTTACCATCTTTATCGATTTGGAAAAGGCCTATGACACCACATGGAGATACGGAATTTTAAAAACTTTACATGCCTGGGGAATAAAAGGTCATATGCCAATTTTTATAGCGGATTTTTTAACCATACATACACACCATCGATGGCGGTTGCAAGGGAGTGTAAGTGGTGCAAGAAAACAGGAAAAAATGCTGATCATTAGTGTTACCAGTCAGATTTTATCAGTAATGTGCTAGTTTTGTAGACAAAAGTGAAATGTTAGTATAGTATTGTTAGTGGACCTGGGAGAGGTGAGATTATCGCGTAAACGTGAGTTAGAATAACTGTTTGGTAAAGGACGCCTTAGCCTAGGAATAGGCTCCGCCCACGCCTACGCAGGGGGGTGAGACTCGACGCTGAATCCGCGTGGTTTGGTTGATTTCCGTGCTGTATTCCGACAATCGGTAGACTCCACGAATCTTTCGATTCCGTCTGCTATTTAGCTGTCGGAAACACTTCCGACGGTTGAAAATATGTAAACAACAAAATCCTCCATTTTTATTTCGATAACATAGCATCATATCTTGCTTAAATACCGGGATATTCCTTGATTTGTTGGTCCACAGTACACTAATTTGAAACTTTATAAATTGTTTATTGTTTAAGTTATAAAGTAATAATTAACAATCATACCTCAAAGTTGGCGTTGTTTGCTTTCACAAGATAAAAAGACAAAACACGGCTGCACAGAAACTCACTGACTTAAAAATATGCAGCTTGCTGGTTTCTTCTACATACGCATGGCGGTGGACACTAATAATTTTTATAACGAAGCTTCCGATTGGCTTAACAATGGTTAAATCCTTGCCACAGCCGCAAGTCACGGAATGATTCCGAAAATCGGAAACGAAACTCGAGTCTACCAAATGTCGGAAATGTTTCTTTATGGACGGAATCAGATAATTCAAAACCACGTGGAAGTCGAGTCTAGTCGAGTCTCACCCCCCAGGTTAGGAAACCAGACAGCAAGCAACTACATGAAACTGAAGGAAGGGAACAATCAAGGTGACGTGCTGGATAAAATTAAAGAGTATGAGAAGAAAGATGAGGAGCGGGTGAAAAAAAGTAAGGAGATAAAACAAAAGCAAAAAGCAATCTGTGGAAACTGCCAAAAAGAATTTGATGATGAATATGCTGAGGTCAACTCTGTACAATGTGAAGGTACCTGTGGAAGTTGGTTCCACAGGAAGTGTGCTGGCTTGAGTGATGCTTAGTTTAAATAACTAATAAAGATGCAAAATATTCTATGGTTTTGCAAAAAGTGCTTACGAGACTCAAAAAAAGTGTGACCAATGAGTATAAACTGTACTGTAAAAGGTATGATGAAAGCAATAATAACAAGATCGACAAACTGACGCAAGAAGTCCAGAAGGTTGGCCCACAGCAAGGGAAAGAGTCAGATGAACTTAGTCTAAGTAGGGGCCTAGAAGACTACACAGACCGGCCTAGGATGATGGAAAACAACAAGCTTACGTACAGTGAAGTAACACAGAAGAAAACAAGAGACGATAACCTAATAGTAATAAAACCTAAGAATAGAGGAAATGAGACAGGACACAGTTTAAAATTTAAAGAAGGCAGTTAATCCAACAACACTTAAACTAGGGATTTAAGACAATGAAGAAAGTCGGTCAAGGAGACCTAATTGTAGGATGTGATACCAAAGAAGAATGCGAGAAACTACTAGAAGAGACGAGAGAAAAGATGGGGGGAAAATATGTAGTTGCTAAGCACGTAAGAGCGGAACTATTCAAGGTGCTAATCATAGGAGTACCTAAGCAGTCGCTAAAAAAATAAATCATAGAGTGGGAAGAAGAAATTGCAAATAAAAATGATATCACACAAGTTAGGATTGTGCACCAGAAAAACAACTACTATGGCAACTCTGTAAATCTAGTCCAAGAAATTCGAAGTGAAGACAAGGTGAAATTAATTAACAACCAAGCGAAAATGGAGTGGAAAATGTGTAAAGTAGTAGAGAGCATATGGGTGAAACGGTGCTACAAGTGCTGCGGGTATGGGCATACCAGCAAAGAATGCAGTAATGACATAGCATGTAGGTACTGCGGGGGGACCCACGCATATGCGGAATGCGTAGCAGACGTAAAAGCGTACATTAATCGCATTAGAGAAAACACTAATTACAAAACTAAGTAAACATACGGGACATGAATCCCGGGATAAAGAGTGCCCGTGTTACAAAAGGATAATAAGGAATGTCAGATACAGAGCTGATATTGGTCACAACAATGTGAGTGATACAAAAACAAACATTGGACAGAACAAGACTGCAGAAGGTGGCTCATCATAGCAACCAAGGTCGGCCGGTAATGAACAAGTTAAAACTAGGGAAACGCCAAAGTCGTTGTTAAACGAGTGAGTTAGCCAAGTGTTTTGACTTCTAAAACCGGACCGTCTGGTCACCTTACAGGAACTCACTCTGCTTGCCACAATAATTATTTAAATTGAACATTCAAAATGCGAATCGTTTTCAAAACGTATTAGCGTGAAACATTAACAAATTTCCAAGATAAAACAAAATCACCTAATTTTTATTTCCCATTTAACACCCCTCAAAAATAATATGTGGGTGTAAAAATATAAAAAAGTTAGAACTGACGGGTATCGAATCCCATCCATCCGTGCGGAAGGCTAAATGGTTACCACTAGGCCATGCAGGCCACGTCATCCTCGTTCCGCTAACTGCTACAAAACAAATGCCATTGATATTATTAAAAATCACATTTTTATTTATTGTAGGCTTTAATCGCAATGGATCAAGCTGATTTTGTTAACAGTTCTTAGTAAACTCGTACCGGATGTCTGTTTAAAATTTCAGCGCAATCTGTTCAGCGGTTCGGCTGATTTTCGACGTACAGACAGACAGACAGAATCACAATGAGAACCGTTTGAGTTGAATGGAGACACTCGGTCGCTCCGCTCCCTCGTTTAATGAACAAGTAATCAACTAGTCCACATAAGCGGCCGGTTATGGCAGCGAGCTTGAGCGAGGCCTTCCTCGGCCGGAGCTAGCCTAGCAGGTAGCCCTGCAGGTGAGTTCCATAAGTCTTTGCGACCTGGATTTTTTTTATTGTTCTGAGTTGAATCAAGGCGTCTTCTGAGTTTTGGCTAGGGTGTGTCACGTCTCTACTTGTCTTGTCAATTTGTCGAAGTGAGGTAGATTTGCTAGGATGTCAGACTCAGAGAGTGGTCAGTCGGGGATAGTGAGCGTCTGCGTATCACCATCAGAGAACATTGAAGGGCTCGACGGAAATGGGTTGAATGAATCCATGATGGGGCATATAATGGAGGGTTTGCAAACCGCGCATAGGCTCGTACCGATAGTGATACACGCGGAAATTGAGGAGAGTGATAACCAGAGTGATGAGGAGCGGCGTGACGTTGTGGAGCAGCTGTCACGAACAGGGTACGAGGACATTTTACCGATATCGGAGCCGGTGGACAGAATAGTACAATCTCCAAGATCAGTGGAGGTACTCTCGCGCGATTTGTCAGAGGAAAAAGGAGAGATAGCCGTGGGCGTTGTATCGCAACAGACAATTATGAACATGTTAATTGCAATGGATGGAAACATGAAAGCTAGTTACTCCAAGATTAGGACAGATATCAGTACCCTGAATGGTAAAATTGACAATCATACCACGACATTAGATGAGTTAGAGAACAGGGTAATCGCGCGAATGGATGAAGCTAATTCAAAATTGGATGAAAGGATTACGGCAATTAACAAGGAGGCTATTGAGAAAAATGTGGAGACTAATAGTCGGGTTGAAAAAGTAGAAGACATGGTTAAAAGTAGTCACGTCCAAGTTAATGTCGAGTTAGCGAGATTCGAGAGTCATTTGAAGACGAAAATACCGAGTATAGAAAAGGGTATAAGGGAAATGGACGACAGAATCATACAAGTAGAGGAAGCTTCTGTAGCAAGGGATAGTAAAATAGGCGAGAATAGTTTAAAAATAACTAGTGTGGACAAAAGTGTTCAGGAAAAACTTAGTTCAGTGGAAGTGGAGTGGAAGGAAAAACTATTTGAGGCGCAGGAAATAACACAGCTTAAAGTGTTAGAGACAGTCAGAGGAAATGATATCCCTGCACTTAGACAGGAGATCTTGAGCAATATTAGAGAGGCTGGGTACATCAGAGATGTAAGGGAGAATTCGGATATAGAACGTGGTGGTAGCCAAGGAAGTAGTGTCGAGTACATGGGAAGTCGTTTAGTAGAAGGGGGGGTAAAGTTCATCGCGGAGTCAGGGATGCATCCCAGAGAATTCTTAGAAATACTAGAAAATCGTTTCCTAAACTACAATGCGAGAGAGTCGGCAAAACTTCCATTGGTAATACAATGCTGTCAGGGTGAGATAGTAAAGGGATGGCTGAGCCAGTTAGAAATGAAAAACTATGCCGATTTCAAAGAGAAATTTCTGGGAAAATTCTGGGGCGATTCCGAACAAGGTCTTCTATTAAAGAAAATATATCAAGGACAGTATGATCGCAGAGAAGGTACCCTCGAGAACTATTACGCGAAGCTGGTGCGATACGCGAAATATTTAAATTCACCTCTACCACCGAACGAGATGTGTAAGCTTTTGCGAGGTCATGTGAATGCAGAAATAAGAAAACTTTTTGTAAACGCAGGAGACACTGTGGAGGATATTATCCGGGTAGCAAGGAAGTTAGAGGAAGATAAGCTTATGACTGAGGTAATGCCTAGTGTGCAACGTCAAACCGAACGTGATGCGATTCCGAAGTATGCAGTAGATAATAATTCTGAAAGATGTCCCTACGAACAAAAGTATGCAAACGATCGAAGGTTTGATAATAATAAAAACCAAGGGAGAAGGTCGGAACGTAATGATCGCATTCCCGATCTATTGTTTCCGTTATCGGTACCGCGATCATTACGTTCCGAATATTCCGTATATCAATGTTTCGCAGTTGTTTAATATACTGGTAGGTCTGTTGTGCATTCTTCTGAGACGTCTGGCAACAGCCTGTGTAGATGGCGGTCAAAAGGTGCGGGTCGGCGAGGTCATATCGATATTGCATGATGACATGTGCACATGAACTCCAAGATGTGTTTGATTTAGATATCCTCTTCAGTAAATTAAACCAGTTTTATAAATTAAATGTATAACTCTATACAACAACAAAAAACAGCACAGAAACCAGCACCACTATAGTGTGTCAAACCTCTAATCTTGCACTGAACAGAAGAAAAAACTACCAAACATAAACTGCTCAACCTGTGCACACGGAATAGACGAAGAACAACACTGAGATCACACGCTTTACTGAGTAGCAACTTAACCTTTCAGTCTGGACGGAACAGACATTCTCTTAAAGATACCAGACATCTAACTGAACACATTCAACAGAAACAGAAACCAATGTTATGTGCTGTGGAGTCTGAACAAGAGCGGAACTAAGAACGGAAAAAGCACTCAGGGCTCTTATTTCACATTGAACAGACAGAGCCTAGCACTTTCTGAACATCAACTCCTCAGGCTGCAAGGACGGAAAGACGGAGCGCTTCTCTGACAAGCAGGATAGAATAAAGAGAGAACTAAACCTTACAGTCTGGACTGAAAATACAACTTCCTGAAGTGACAAAACATTAAACAGAATGATGAATGAGAACGAGGACACAGCAAAGACTTGAACAAGTATTACTACATCGGCAACAGAAGCTAACTGCATGTACTGTGGAGGCCTATGAGACCAGAGCGAAGAGCGTGGACAAAACACGTCCGCCTGGGACAAGAACAACAGACCGACTGCGAGGCGAGGCTCTCTGCTGTGTACGTGCAGGTTTTAGTCAAAAGGTGCGGGGCGGCGAGGTCATATCGAAGCTGCACGCAAGGCGCACTGACGTTTTCCAAATCGTGTTGATGACAATGGCGCATGTGCTTTTTGTGTCATCAGGTACTATTTCAATTAGTTCAATGCGCTCTAGCGCCATCATAGTTGTGGTATTTGTTGTAGTAGAAATAGCCACTGGCTTCACTATGTATTGGAGTTGCGCTCTCGCGCCATCATAGTTGTAGTAAGTATTTGTTGTAGTAGAATTAGCCACTGGCCTCTCTATGGATATATTATATACTCTTGGAGAAATAGAACATGGCCTGAGTAGAATCCTAAGTTTTTTTAGTTTCTTTCCCATTATCCCGAATCATCCAGAACAGGCCTGCTACATCCAAGTAAAACATGGTGGCAAGCGGAAAACTAGTTTAATAAGGCGGCTTTCAAGGTATAAATGAAGATAATCCGTTGGGGATTTTGAATTATAATTGAAGACATAGGATGGAGGAACAAACAACCACATGTCAAGTCACAATACAACCTCCAACAAACTTTTCTTTCAAACCTCATAGTGCATGCAATGGAAGAAAATGTACAACAGGTTCAGATCTACATCTGGAATCGATCTTCAATCCAGTAAAAGACAGGAAGATAACCTAATATATTACATGGGGCAGAAGGCAGAAAAAATTCTTGCCTCATTTAAGTTGTCAGAAACTAATGAGGGCACCTATACAGTGGTTATAGAAGAGTTTGAGAAATACTTTCTGCCCCAAAGAAATGTAATTGGATGAGCGTAGCGAGCGTAGCGAGCGAAGCGAAGATTCCATTTCACTACACTGGAGAAAAAAATCCGGAATGTTTTGTTTTTTTTTCTCTTTCTTTTTTTTTGTATTTTTGTCTGTTTGTCCACACGATTCCGGCTAAACCGATAATCCGATTGCAAAGAAATTTTATGGAGGCCTTCGAAATCTCTGAACTTAGAACTGCCACGTTTTTGAGCGCAATCGGAAAATTTTTTCTCATGAAAATCGCAATTTTACGATTTTTTTCAATTTTTAAAAAAATTCTTCGACTTATAACACCTACAATGCTTTATCCGATTTTAATGATTTTTGCACAGAACCTTTATTTTATGAATTTATATATTTTTTTGAAATTTGAGCGCAATTGAAAAAATATTTATCATAAAAATCGAAATTTTACAGGTTTTTTCTTTTTTTAAACAACTCTTTGACTTATAACACCTACATGCTTTATCCGATCGTAATCATTTTTTCGCAGAACCTTTATTTTATGAATTAATATATTAGTGTAAAATTTGAGCGCAATCGAGAAATTATTTCTTATGAAAATCGCAATTTTACGATTTTTTTAACAATTACGATTAATTAAAAAAATTAAAAAAATTACGTTAATTTTTAATTAAATTAAATTTAATTTAAAAAAATTTCAACTAAGTAATGATTTTGCCACAGAACAACAGAAAATTCGCATAACACATGGCAGCTCAATGCACCAATTACGCTCATCCAACAACGCGGCGGGACTTAAGCGTTTTCCTAGTAAATAAAAGGGCGTGTTCTTTAAGGCGGAAACAGCTGTCAGGGGAGACTGTTGACATGTTCACAACAGCTCTTCACACACCGTCACTTACATGCAAATGGGAGGACCTGACTAGCAGCATGATGCTTATGACTCTCATTATCAGAATGAGTGATCAAAAACTCAGTGATAAACTTCAGTTAGATCCGAAACTAACATACGAAAAGGCCCTTCTACAAATAAGACAATCTGAAGAGATTGCAAGACAAAGTACTGTCTTACACAATGATGTATATAGGCAGACAGTAAATCTAGGGTTAGATTAAGTAGGCCTAGGCCGAAAACAAACTAATGGTGGGCCTAAATCACTAGGTCAAAGCAAGTACAAGGGAAAAACTGGGATAAGAAGCCTAAACCTAACCTCAAAGACCCAACACGATCGAAGAAGTGTAGTTGGTGTGGGTTTACACTAATCATGGAAAAGACCGCAGTGCATGTCCAGCAAAAGACGCCAAATGCAACGAATGTGGAATCAACGGCCACTATGCAAAAGCCTATCGCCGCAAGAAAGTACACGAAGTTGCAGCAAGCCAAGATGGTGACGAGGCAGACTGTGTGTTCATTGGCAGTGTTAACACATGCAAGTCCGATCCAAGGGTGGTACTGGTGAAAGTCGGAATGAGCGAAATCTCGTTCAAAATCGATACCGGTGCGGATGTCACTGTTCTACCAGCCAACTCTCCCGCAGTGAAAGGTATGTCTTTAACCAAACCATCTAGTCAGATTGGAGGGATATATACATGATGCTTTTTAAAATAAACAACATGCGGTTACCATCTTTATCGATTTGGAAAAGGCCTATGACACCACATGGAGATACGGAATTTTAAAAACTTTACATGCCTGGGGAATAAAAGGTCATATGCCAATTTTTATAGCGGATTTTTTAACCATTCATACACACCATCGATGGCGGTTGCAAGGGAGTGTAAGTGGTGCAAGAAAACAGGAAAAAATGCTGATCATTAGTGTTACCAGTCAGATTTTATCAGTAATGTGCTAGTTTTGTAGACAAAAGTGAAATGTTAGTATAGTATTGTTAGTGGACCTGGGAGAGGTGAGATTATCGCGCAAACGTGAGTTAGAATAACTGTTTGGTAAAGGACGCCTTAGCCTAGGAATAGGCTCCGCCCACGCCTACGCAGGGGGGTGAGACTCGACGCTGAATCCGCGTGGTTTGGTTGATTTCCGTGCTGTATTCCGACAATCGGTAGACTCCACGAATCTTTCGATTCCGTCTGCTATTTAGCTGTCGGAAACACTTCCGACGGTTGAAAATTTGTAAACAACAAAATCCTCCATTTTTATTTCGATAACATAGCATCATATCTTGCTTAAATACCGGGATATTCCTTGATTTGTTGGTCCACAGTACACTAATTTGAAACTTTATAAATTGTTTATTGTTGCACAATATTTTGTTTTCATTATTATTAAGTTATAAAGTAATAATTAACAATCATACCTCAAAGTTGGCGTTGTTTGCTTTCACAAGATAAAAAGACAAAACACGGCTGCACAGAAACTCACTGACTTAAAAATATGCAGCTTGCTGGTTTCTTCTACATACGCATGGCGGTGGACACTAATAATTTTTATAACGAAGCTTCCGATTGGCTTAACAATGGTTAAATCCTTGCCACAGCCGCAAGTCACGGAATGATTCCGAAAATCGGAAACGAAACTCGAGTCTACCAAATGTCGGAAATGTTTCTTTATGGACGGAATCAGATAATTCAAAACCACGTGGAAGTCGAGTCTAGTCGAGTCTCACCCCCCAGGTTAGGAAACCAGACAGCAAGCAACTACATGAAACTGAAGGAAGGGAACAATCAAGGTGACGTGCTGGATAAAATTAAAGAGTATGAGAAGAAAGATGAGGAGCGGGTGAAAAAAAGTAAGGAGATAAAACAAAAGCAAAAAGCAATCTGTGGAAACTGCCAAAAAGAATTTGATGATGAATATGCTGAGGTCAACTCTGTACAATGTGAAGGTACCTGTGGAAGTTGGTTCCACAGGAAGTGTGCTGGCTTGAGTGATGCAGAGTTTAAATAACTAATAAAGATGCAAAATATTCTATGGTTTTGCAAAAAGTGCTTACGAGACTCAAAAAAAGTGTGACCAATGAGTATAAACTGTACTGTAAAAGGTATGATGAAAGCAATAATAACAAGATCGACAAACTGACGCAAGAAGTCCAGAAGGTTGGCCCACAGCAAGGGAAAGAGTCAGATGAACTTAGTCTAAGTAGGGGCCTAGAAGACTACACAGACCGGCCTAGGATGATGGAAAACAACAAGCTTACGTACAGTGAAGTAACACAGAAGAAAACAAGAGACGATAACCTAATAGTAATAAAACCTAAGAATAGAGAGGAAATGAGACAGGACACAGTTTAAAATTTAAAGAAGGCAGTTAATCCAACAACACTTAAACTAGGGATTTAAGACAATGAAGAAAGTCGGTCAAGGAGACCTAATTGTAGGATGTGATACCAAAGAAGAATGCGAGAAACTACTAGAAGAGACGAGAGAAAAGATGGGGGGAAAATATGTAGTTGCTAAGCACGTAAGAGCGGAACTATTCAAGGTGCTAATCATAGGAGTACCTAAGCAGTCGCTAAAAAAATAAATCATAGAGTGGGAAGAAGAAATTGCAAATAAAAATGATATCACACAAGTTAGGATTGTGCACCAGAAAAACAACTACTATGGCAACTCTGTAAATCTAGTCCAAGAAATTCGAAGTGAAGACAAGGTGAAATTAATTAACAACCAAGCGAAAATGGAGTGGAAAATGTGTAAAGTAGTAGAGAGCATATGGGTGAAACGGTGCTACAAGTGCTGCGGGTATGGGCATACCAGCAAAGAATGCAGTAATGACATAGCATGTAGGTACTGCGGGGGGACCCACGCATATGCGGAATGCGTAGCAGACGTAAAAGCGTACATTAATCGCATTAGAGAAAAACACTAATTACAAAACTAAGTAAACATACGGGACATGAATCCCGGGATAAAGAGTGCCCGTGTTACAAAAGGATAATAAGGAATGTCAGATACAGAGCTGATATTGGTCACAACAATGTGAGTGATACAAAAACAAACATTGGACAGAACAAGACTGCAGAAGGTGGCTCATCATAGCAACCAAGGTCGGCCGGTAATGAACAAGTTAAAACTAGGGAAACGCCAAAGTCGTTGTTAAACGAGTGAGTTAGCCAAGTGTTTTGACTTCTAAAACCGGACCGTCTGGTCACCTTACAGGAACTCACTCTGCTTGCCACAATAATTATTTAAATTGAACATTCAAAATGCGAATCGTTTTCAAAACGTATTAGCGTGAAACATTAACAAATTTCCAAGATAAAACAAAATCACCTAATTTTTATTTCCCATTTAACACCCCTCAAAAATAATATGTGGGTGTAAAAATATAAAAAAGTTAGAACTGACGGGTATCGAATCCCATCCATCCGTGCGGAAGGCTAAATGGTTACCACTAGGCCATGCAGGCCACGTCATCCTCGTTCCGCTAACTGCTACAAAACAAATGCCATTGATATTATTAAAAATCACATTTTTATTTATTGTAGGCTTTAATCGCAATGGATCAAGCTGATTTTGTTAACAGTTCTTAGTAAACTCGTACCGGATGTCTGTTTAAAATTTCAGCGCAATCTGTTCAGCGGTTCGGCTGATTTTCGACGTACAGACAGACAGACAGACAGAATCACAATGAGAGCCGTTTGAGTTGAATGGAGACACTCGGTCGCTCCGCTCCCTCGTTTAATGAACAAGTAATCAACTAGTCCACATAAGCGGCCGGTTATGGCAGCGAGCTTGAGCGAGGCCTTCCTCGGCCGGAGCTAGCCTAGCAGGTAGCCCTGCAGTGAAGTCACCAAGGCGGACTAGG
Organism: Sweltsa coloradensis; assembly: GCA_024449915.1. Taxonomy (NCBI): domain Eukaryota; kingdom Metazoa; phylum Arthropoda; class Insecta; order Plecoptera; family Chloroperlidae; genus Sweltsa; species Sweltsa coloradensis. Next base: position 83,458 of record JAMZAV010002610.1, read on the forward strand.
CGCTACGCAGGGCAATGGTAAAAGCGTGATTATTTGAGTTCCATAAGTCTTTGCGACCTGGATTTTTTTTATTGTTCTGAGTTGAATCAAGGCATCTTCTGAGTAGCTTGTGATGCAAACCGAGACAATTCCTTTAATATCAATATGTACAATGTATTAATTATTACTGTGAGCATCATTTGTCAATGTTATTGCATTTTTTATGTTCATAAATGTATTCCTATGTTTGTTTATGTACTATCTATTTATGTACTAAGTATTATCTAAACTTGACAACAATCACCTACAATGCATAGGCAGCAAAGCAAACACTTGCAAAAGTAAAGATATCCCACGCAAACTAAAAACTTTAAAAAAAAAGCTCATCCATCAACGCGGCGGGACTTTAGCGTTTTCCTAGTTAAAATACTAATGAAAGCTTTCATGACCCCCGTACAAAAGTCCATTTGTATTTAAATCAATATCTTACGAATTTACCGGGCATTGTTTGATGCTGGGCGTGAAAAATTAATAAATCAGCTGGTACTCCAATAAGCAACTTATAGGGTACACACAACTACGTCACAAATCGAGGGGAATGAAGGGTATTCTCCGTTTTGAGCCCAACTGGTGGACAAGCAACCATCGGTTCGCAAGTGGACGCCTGCTGAACGTCGCACAACTTATCACGCTCTAACTTTTATCCTATTCATTATTGGGGAAAAACTTAAGAGCAATAATATTTAGCAAATATATCATTCCTTCTAATAGCGATTACTTTGAATTTTTACACGGCCGTTAAGTTGTTATTTCGATGTACATATTAAAATAAAATTTACGACTTTTACTTATTTTTTTATGAAATTTAATAAAACAACTTCAATTGACAAAAATCTAGTGATCGGATTTTGACAAGACCGCTTTCAAAAAATTCATCGGACTGTTTAGACAAGAAATAAATAAACTTTCTAGATAGAAAGTGCACAGAACGAAAATTTATAGCATAGGGTAAAACGCATGGTATGTGTTTTCATCTAATTTCGTTCTGTGCTTTTTCTATCGAGAAAGTTTATTTATTTCTAGTCTAATTAGTTAGATGCATATTTAGAGAGAATTCTTTTTGAAATCCGATCAGTAGTTTTGTGTCAATTGAAGTTGAAAAGACTTAAAGATGTTGATAATTTTGTCATTTATAATGCGTACATTGTTATAACAAGCTAACGGTTCTCTAAAAAAAAATCGAAATAATCGCTATTTATTTATTTAGCGTATGGAAGCAACAGCTTAAAAATTCAACAATGTCAAGGATGTAAAACAAAAGTCGTTAAAATTATAAGTCATAAACATAAATCTAAGTCAGCCAGCCAGGCCAACGCGTCAGGTGTTGCTCCATGGATCTCGGACCAGTCGCCCTGGTACGAGCGTAGGCGGCATTTCCTCACAATGTGGTAGATGGTCTGACGAGGTTTGCCACAGTCACAGGCGCTGGATGGTATCGCGCTCCACTTGAACAGGGAGTCTGCGCATCGACCATGATTGGTTCTTATGCGGTTTAGTCTGGTCCACAGAAGAAAGAAGAAATGATATGTTTGCTAAATATTATTCCTCTTAAGTTTTGTCCAAATAATGAATAGTATAAAAGTTAGAGCGTGATATTTGTTGAGCCGTTCATCAGGCGTCAACTTGCGAAATGAGGATGCTTGTCCATCAGTAAGATCCGCGCCGAGCTGTGACGTCACGTGTGTGTGTTCCCTATAACATTTGTTAACCTTTATCTTATGACCACCTTATTGATTTCACTCCACATATCTCTCTCTCTAGAGAAAAGGGCGGAAGTGTTTACTTTTACTCTGTATTAGTCAAATGAATAAAAAATTAGTTGCTTACTATGATGTGGCATATAGAGTAGAGTTCTCTTCAAGTAGCTTTAAAGGAAACCATTATCCTGGAGGACAAACTCACTCAACCTTCACTGGGCGAAAAAAATGTGTCTGTGTATGAGAAATTTAGGCAAGACATCCCAGTACAAGATTCCAATAAATTGGGCGAAATAGAACATTCAAATTATGTGGATTTTGACCATGCAGATTTTTCATCTAGTATTGATAGCTTAGAGGATATCACACGGTCTGATCCAAGAGGTGGACTCGGTACCTACATAGTAAAATTGAACGTGGTTTAAAAACCTTTGAAGTTTTTAGTCCTGTGTCATTATTGAGAAAACTGGTTTCCGTACCACATGGCAAAGCACCATTACAAATAATAGAACGCAATCAAAGTATTTCTACAATTTCCAAGCTTCATCAACAGGATATAATTTTAGTTTGATTCCTTATACCAAGGTAAAACACATTTTGTATGATAAAGCAATGCCCATGAACGTCGGGTTTCGTAAATCCTTCCTACAGGGTGAAGCAATTACTGATGTACGACTTAATCGCTGCTCGACTCCACGTGCCAGAATATTTTTGAAGAAAACTTGCCAGAACCAGAGATAAGAAATCTTCGTAAGACATCAATAAAAAAAATTCTGCTGATAGCAATCTTCCAGCTAGGCCTAGTGAAGATCACTCAGCGTCACAGCCTCCGCATTACGTAATAGCGGATTTAAAGTGCTTGACACGGCTGGTAGACAAGTTTCCTTGTTCTAACTCATGATCCAATGATATTCTTCCTTACCCAGGTCTGGCATTTTGGTGAACGCGATTGCGTCCAGTCCGCGCATGACGTAATCAAGATCGGCATCACACAGAAAAGTTTGGCATTGCTTCACAGAGGAAGCTGCTAAGGGGGAAACATCAAATGGAAATCTATATGTTGTGACAACTCGTTTCATTGGTTTTCTTGCGAATGTCTGAAGAACTAGTTTAAACGTCTCCCAGATAATTAAACTCCCTTAAAATATTCCACGGCGCAGTGGTGTGGGGAGCAGTAGGGCAATGCCCCCCCCAAGTTTGGTCCAGGGGAGAGGGACGGGGGAGCAATGCCCCCTCAAGAATGGTCCAGGGGGGGGGGGCAGGGGGGGCAAAAACTGACGCGAGTTAAATATTAATTCCAGATTTTCCGTAGTAAATATGCAAATACAGGTAAAACGAATATGTTTTGCATGTATGCTTCGTGATTACAAACCAAACAGACTGAGACCAACACTGAGATAAAGAAAAATTCAAAAACAAGCAGGACAAAATAAAGAGCGACACTGAACCACCTTTCAGTCTGGACAGAACAGACAACCAGCTTCTGTTAACAAACATTAAATATAACGATGCGTGGCCATAGCAACCAAGTCTTCCTCAAACAACACATTCAGCAGTAACAAAAGCAGACACATTTAATTGTGGTGGCCGAACAAGACTAAACCGAAACGCAGAGACAAAACACGTCCGCTGACGACAAGAACAACATACCGACTGCGTACGAGAGACGGCTGTGAGGCAGAGTGCGAGTACAGGTGGTAGTAAAAAGGTGCGGGGCGGCGAGGTCATATCGGTTCTGCACGTCAAGTGCATTAAACTTCGTCAAAATTACGTTGAAAAGGTAGTACAGAGCTCTGAGAAGTGCAATTTATTAATTGAGAGCGATATTTGAAATGTAGCGAGGTTCATCGTGATGATACTACATTGTCGCAAATTTGGCCTTATCCATGGATTCCATGGGAAACGTGTACAAGAAACCGGTACAATAATTAGCCTTGGATTTGACATAGATAACGCAAAATGCTTATTTCATACCCATCTCATTTCATAATTGACCATGTTATTTTTGTCTTACCTAAAAAAAAAACGAGACACAGGCCCAGAGTTATGCAAAGCACAGTGTAAGAACAGATGATGTTTTCAATACTAAAAATATTGAATTTTGTATTTTCCGTATTTGATCAAAGTAGTTCTGACCCTGACTTTAGTACAGTATTGAGTTTTTGTTGTGAACCTACTCAAATGTTCTTTTTTGTTTCAGGCCCTATTAAAAATAGCTGGCGAGGTGCGGCTGGTGAAACCATCAAGGATAACGAGCGCGCCATCCAGTATTGGCTTACCCACACAAACCAACGGATAGCGCGAGACCAAATGAACATGCAAAGAAATGAAAAAGACGAATAATGCCAACTCGCGCTGTCCGCAACCTGCATTGCAGCCGCGTGATGCAGGCTAGATTATAGCTAGAGAGAAGTATTAACGTGTTGCTTATATTGACCTTGAATTTTAAAATGGATGGAAAAAGAAACAGAGTGGGTAATTTTTCACCTCTAGAGAGTACCTTATTAATAGAGATTGTGGAGTCATTAACATCAGTAGTGGAAAATAAAAAAAAACAATGCAGTAACTTGGAAGCAAAAGTCATCTGCATGGGAACATATTGCCACAGAATTAAATTGTCAGTGGGGCAGCCCACAGGAGCCACAAGTCACTAAAAATTAAATGGAATGCAATTTTAAAAAATGGAAAAAAAGATCACAGCCATAGAAAAGAAGGATATTGTGTTAACAACGGGCGGAGGCACTGCCAATCTTCTCACAAAATAATCTGACAGTGAAACTGTGCGCTCCATAATGTCAGTTAGCTTTAAAGGGACTGACGAACCCCTACGACAGATATTGCAGTGTGGCTGCAGCAGCTGCTGAAAGTATGTATAGACTTAGGCTAGGCCTAGGTCTAGTTGTAGCCAAGCCTAGCATAGGCATAGGCGAGGCTATTAGGCATATATCTTAATTAAATCCACAGATAGGCTAAAGGCCTATGCCTTATTGCTTTATTGTCTGGTCACAAACAAAATATTAAATATAAATTCATTTTCTTAGGTGTGAGCCCATTTACAGAAGAAGGAATCGAAAGTGGAGAAGAATACGTAGATGGAGAATACGATTGGCCTAATGACACTGAAGACCAACTGGGAGAAATAAGCGTAAGTTGAAAGTTCTATGCTTCATAATGATTACATACAGCGCAATATAGCCTAACCTACCAGTTAACGAACCCTAAAATCATTAATCAAACAGTACGCCTAAAACGATTACAATGATTTGTTGATAAGGTGTGGGGACATATTTAAGTACACCGTAGCCTACCGGTATTTGAATAGTTCTGTAACTTTTAGGGCTGGGTTATGACATTCCAAAATGAAATATAAACAAAAATTGGCTTATTCTTAATAATTTGTGTCCAAATCAGGTTGATAGGTATTACTAAAAACGCATAACGATTTTAGCTATCTCTCAGTCGCGTTTTATGACCCGGCACCTGCACCACATAAAACCTACCACCTACCCAGCACCTCCACCAAAATTACGAAATTGGCATTTTTAAAGTAAATTTCGATACGAGGTCAAATATCGATATTGAAAAAAAATTCTTTTATCAATATCATTTACTTATTTACTTATTTATTTTTTATTTAACGTCTATCCTATTCAGTTATAAAAACTGATTTACTAGGAAAACGCTTAAGTCCCGCCGCGTTGACGAATGAGCGTTTTTGTCAGTTTTTAGTTTGCGTAGTACCACTTTTCCTTTGCAAGTGCTTTTTAAATGCATTGTAGGTGATTGTTGTCAAGTTTCTATTGTTACTTGTTAATTGTTATTACTAGGAAAACGCTTAAGTCCCGCCGCGTTGATGGATGAGCGTAATTTTTTTTTAAACGAAAAAAGCGTAAAATTGCGATTTTTTAAAAGATAAATTTTTGATAACGCTCAAATTTCACACGAATATATTAATTCATAAAATTAAAGTTCTGTGAAAAAATCATTACAATCGGATAAAGCATATAGATGTTATAAGTCGAAGAATTGTTTTAAAAATCGAAAAAAATCGTAAAATTGCGATTTTCATGAGAAATAATTTTTCGATCAATTTTTCCCTCCGTGCAGTTCTTCGTTCAGAGATTTCATAGACCTCCATAAAATTTCATCGCAATTGGAGTATTGGTTTAGCCGGAATCGTGTTCACAGACACACAAAAAAAAAAAAAAAAAAAAAAAAAAAAAAAAAAAACATTCCGGATTTTTTTCTCCAGTGTAGTGAAATGGAATCTTCGCTACGCTCATCCAACAAAGGAGGACAACTAAATAAATCTAATAATATAGATGCATAATGATTAGACGAGTGAGCGCAGCGAACGTAGTCTACAACGCTACTCGATCGGGCCTTGGTCGTGATTAATTCTGTTAAATGTTAAATGTCTGTCTGTCCGGTCCCATACGGCCAAACGGCCAAATAGACCGAGCTGAAATTTTAAACAGACATCAGTGACCAGGTAACTGAGAACTGCTAACAAAATGAGCACAATCTGTTACGATTTAAACCTGCAAGAAATAAAAAACTGAAAAATTCGTTGAAATGTATGGGAATTATTTTAACGACAATGGTTTTCATTTTGAAATAATATATTTTGTTTGTTATTTACCTGGCTGTGAAATGCCGTGTCCAAGGTTAATCGAATGTTGGACGTCAAGGTACCCCCAAATTCCGCTAATAGATTGAGTAGACCTTGCAATATTTTCACGTATTTCCTACTGGCCATGTTTTCCGTAGTATTGTCACAGATGATGGACTACACTGCGTTATATGCATTTCAAAACATGTTAAATAATTTAAAAAATACAATCCAGAAATTACAAAATCTTTCCCGACCATTAAACCCACGTCTCCCACATTTCGGCTATAAGTGCGCTTTAGCCAACTCGACTAGGGAAACGCCAAAGTCGTTGTTAGACGAGTGAGCGAGTCATGTGTTGAGTACACGGCAACATTTGCATTTAAGTTTGATAATTATATCGGTATAGATAATAGGGTTTTAACTTTAAGTTGAGTTGGTATAAGGGCACGTCAACTGTAAGGTAATAATGCACCACTTTAGTCTATGATAGGCTAGGGAGACCTTAGGTAGGTAAATAATAAATTGATAAATGGGCTTAAATGTGTAGGTTCTATTTTAACAACAATGTTTTTTCGGGAAGAATTATAATTTTTGGAATGTCAAGAGGTGCGCGGCACTGGCCAAGATGCATCGAAACTTGCACGCTCAAGATTACCCAAAACTCCGCACGGAGATTGAGTTAACCTTGCAATCTTAGCTCGTTCTCGTACTGGCTATGTTTCTTATACTATTCTGCAATGTTAAAACACTACAGAAATTATTTATTTATTTGTAATTAATATTATTAACCTAGATGGTTGGCATGCGAAATAAAGTACGATGTACATGAATAATCCCATACAATTTGTATGTCTTTTGTAATTTTTTATACTATATAAATTTGCGTTTAGCGACAGAAGATACGATTGGTTTGTGCATGGACTTAAAATAGTTACATCCATGGTTTGTAGAAACTCCATTGAGATTCGTGGATCTTGATCACTGCCTTGGTACAAACAATTAAAGATCAAACAGGAATAATTAAAACATAGTATGGGCCGTGTTTAATTTGTTATTTTTGCAAACAAAAACACATTCTACGCCGCCATTAATTGGCGTGCTTTCTGTTTGTTTATAAAACTAGGGAAACGCCAAAGTCGTTGTTAGACGAGTGAGTGAGCCATGTGTTGAGTAGGCCTACCCGGTAACATTCCTTTTCTTCCCCCTACCTTTGGCCTCCCTAGCCTATCATAGGCTACAGTGGAGCATTATGGCCTAAGCCTACCCTATTTTTTATACGAATATTACTAGGGAAACGCCAAAGTCGTTGTTAGACGAGTGAGTGAGCCATGTGTTGAGTGCTTCGGAACATTTGCATTTAAGTTTGATTATAATATTCGTATAAATAATAGGGTATTTAAGTTTAGGTCATAGCTTAGGCCATAATGCTCCACTGTAGCCTATGATAGGCTAGGGAGGCCAAAGGTAGGGGGAAGAAAAGGAATGTTACCGGGTACTCAACACATGGCTCACTCACTCGTCTAACAACGACTTTGGCGTTTCCCTAGTGATACATAATCGGAGTATCGATTTTCGCCCAGCCCTAGCAACGTTAAAAGCCTACCATATAGGCCTTACCTTACATTTTATTTGTTTTCCTTTCACAGTATGTCAATGTTCAATTGTCACTGGTGGGCCTTTAATGGCAAATCTTTGTTGAAGATTTAAGGTTCCCTGAATCACAAAAACAATCGTGGTCATCACAATGAGCGAGACACTGGATTGGCTCCCTCACATCCAGCTACTTGCGCCACGCTTAGTAAGTGGCTGTTTTATGCTGCAAAGACTTATATATAGATAGATAGATATTTTTATTCACTTAGACTAGTACAGTGTACAAGTATAACTCTTTGCAGAGAAAGTGAATAGTCTATAATTAATAATAAAAGTGATCATAATTATAATGATATACACAGTGTTAGAAGAAAGAATAGTTGGATATAAAGCATAATTGATAATTGATATGGATGTTGATATTGATATGTATGATGATTGATAATATTGATATATATATATGATATGATGATATGATGATATTCATCAATTGATTAATAATGATAAACACAGTGTTTATGTTAAAGTAGAGTAGATGCAAAACAATAGCATGCCCTACTAGATTAAGAACTCATATAGAATAAAGAGTTGGATGTAAAGCAATAATTGATATGATATTGTGATAAGAATTGCTGATGGCACAGAAAACAGCAATGATGTACAATAGAATGTTTCTAGTATATATTGATATTTATATATATATGGGTCATTCTCCCAATTATTTTATTTCTTGTCCCAGCTGTCAAACTATGACAATTAATGTCATAGAATTGAACTTTTTTTTTTAAATTGTGTTATCATTGCGTCTACTTATTTAATTGTGTATAAATATCACTGGTTCATTTCTATTATTTAATTTTTATTTGTTTTTAGTTAAATTGTCATTACCGTCCCCATGTCCCCAGCAAGGTAGTTGGTAGTGTGTATGTCTGAATTACTTTTTATATAGAGTATTCAATGTTGTGATAAATTATTTACTATTAATAAAGTACCTAGTTATAAATATATAATGATACACACCAGTAACTAATGACATTTCGCAAGATGTGGATTTTTTTCTTACGTCCCTGGGTTTTGATGTAATTACCGTCCCTTGCACTAACTGTTGGTGTTTTTATGCAACAGTTGGTAACAAACACAAAAGTTCAGTTTTATTTTATTGGTGAACTTGTTTTAAAGATGGAGTACCAAACATTATGAAGATGATATGTGCATAACATTATCAAGGATCATTTCTTCTCAAATAAGGTGAGAAAGTATGTTTATTATTGAAATTACCATACCAAGTAGTAAAATATACAATTAACAAGATATCTAGGTGATGCATTGTTTGTTATACTTGGTAGGGTTGCCTGTAACAGTAATTGCTTGGACCTTACTTGGCAGACATGTTCTAGCACTTAAACAGTCTTTTGTTTGCTAAATTGTCATTACCGTCCCTGTCATTACCATCCCAAAATACAACTGCTGTAAAGGGGACGGTAATTACTTCAGAGGGACGGTAATTACAACTATACCGAATAAGATTGATTATTCTGTTTTAGGCTAAGTGGTGAGGGAACATGGACCTAGAGCCATGTGGTAGTAAGACAACACCTATTGTAAGAAAAAAATTGTCAAATGATGAGGTTCAGGAATTGGTTACAAAATTGCGCATTATGCGAGAACAAGCCGATGATTTACGAAGCAAGCGTAAAGAAGAGAAGAAAAGACTTGTTCAAGAAAATCGTAAGTTGAATAATAAAGATAAGAAAATTCAGGATGAAGAAGAGCATAGCCCAGCATTAGAGCTAAATAATTGTCTCAAGAAAATTCTGCCCCTCAGACAAAAAATGAGCACATTGAAATGTAAAGCTATAGATCTAGGCCTAAGGGATAAAAGACAACTTAATGCAGGTCTAGTAACATCTGAAGATTTCCCAGAGGAAAAAGGTAGTTGCAATCAGCCTAATATGCCTAGGGCTAAAAAGTCAAAACCTAATTCTAAAATAAAAGTGACAGTCAATGTGAAGGCATTGGAAGAAAAACGCCTGAAGGAGAGGGAGAAAAAACGAAAACAACGGGAGAAAGTTCGGCAAAATGTTGAAGCCCATGAAAATGGAAAGGAAAAAGAACGCGAGCGATACAAACACAGAAAAGAAATGGGACTTCTTAGGCCTATACATGAAAAAACACCCAGAGAGCAACAAAAACAACGGAAAAAGTGGAAAGCAAATATTCAGCGATACAGGGGAAAAAATCGAACAAATGCACGAACAATTTCTTCATGACAATTCCCCTCCAACTTTGCCAGAGAACATTTCACAGTCGTTAACTAATTCTGGACCCAAGAAAGCAGCAGGAAGGGCCAAAGTAAGGCGGAATAAAGCAGCAGCTTACAGAAAGATTAAAAAACTTGAGGAACAGCTTTCATCTGCCAACAAAAAAGCTGATAAATACAAAAAACGAAGCCAAAGAATCGAGAAAATTGTCAAGAAAAATGGTCAAACACCATCGCCTGGTACGAAAGTGGATATTCTACTTAAGACAGGATCTAAAGATGATATTAAAAGGAAACTTTTATTTGGCGAAAGCATCGCTTCACAGCTGAAAACAAACTCTGTGAAGTGTGCAGATGATAAAGATCGGCAACTTTTTTCCAAAGTTGTGTCCGGCACGGTGGTAGCGAAATATGGGCGGCAGGATTTGGCAGATCCTTACAATTCGACTTACATGAATAGAGAATATGCAAACAGCAACACATTAAAATATTCCCGGAAACCAATGAAGAATGCTCAATCTGAAAGTGAACAAGAAGCAATACAAGCATTTTTGGAGGAAGACTGTAACAGTGCACTAGCACCAGGTAAAAAAGACACAATTACTTTGAAGAAAGTAATTAAAACCAAGCGTTATCTACAAGATACATTAGAAATCTTCATGAAAAATTTTTGGAATCAAGCACATTTAATCTGTCTTATTCTGCCTTCTGCAAGTTAAAACCATTTTGGATTGTAAAGCCAAACGTTGCTGGCCGTGACACTTGTCGCTGTACCAAACATGCAAATTTTGAGTACACGATTGAAAAACTTCACTTGTTGAATGTTGTAGTTCAGACTAAATATGACGATATCACTAAGATTGTGTGCTGTGACAACAACAAAATAGATTGCATGTTTGGCTTATGTGTAAGGTGTAAGAGTAAATCAATTCCTATTGAACTGGGAGCAGATAAGAAAAATGAGGAATGTTTCTATTATTCATGGGAAACTATTAAGGAAAATAGAATAGATAAAAATAAGAAAGAAATTGTTGTCTCATTCACAACATTGCAAAAAATAACTTGCACTGTGGAAGAGCTAGTCCACAAAGCACAAGAAGCACTTCTTCTATTTTGCAAGCATGTATATAGCGTGAATCATCAGTTTAAGGCAATAAAGCAACTCAAGGAGAGTCTATGTGCAAATGAAGTTGTGTTATTAATGGATTTCTCTGAAAATTTTATTTGCAAGTATAGCCAGGAAGTTCAAAGTGTCCATTTCGGAGCGTCGAAGGTACAGGTTGCCCTTCACACAGGTGTTGTTTATCATGTTGAAACAGAAGAAAATGAAAAGTGTATTTCGTTTTGCTCAATTTCCTCAAGTTTGCGGCACGATGCATGTGCTATTTGGGCACACTTGAAGCCTGTTTTGAAAATGATTAAAGAAAAGCTTCCGCAAACCGATACCATTCACTTCCAAAGTGATGGACCGACCACGCAGTATCGGAATAAGACCAATTTTTTTCTGATAACTTATTTTTGTAAAAAATTTGGTATTAAGGAATGTACATGGAACTTCACCGAAGCCGGACATGGCAAAGGACCTGCCGATGGAGTTGGTGGTGTTACTAAGCGGTACGCTGACCAAGCGGTAGCACATGGTACAGATATTCCCGATTCTACAACACTTATCTCAACTTTACGTGATGCAGAACTAAAAGTAAAATACTTTGAGGTAACTGTAGAGGAAATCGATAAAGTAGAAAGTATTCTCCCAAAGAACCTGAAGCCAATACCCAATACAATGAAACTCCACCAACTGAAGATTCGTCGAAGAGATCGTAAGACGTCTTCAAGAAGTTCTATAGAGGATGGATGATTGGTTTAAAACTCAGGAACTTGATATTAATTACAGCAAAACAAATTTTATGATTTTTCATAAGGCTAATGATAGAAGCATGAATGATATTCATTTGACGTTAAATTGTAATGGTAAGTTAATTTCTAGAGTGTATGAATTTAAATATCTTGGAGTTTTCTTAGATTGTAATTTAAATTTTAAGAAACATTATGAATATGTGTGTAATAAAGTATCATCAGCAATTGGAATTATAAGTAGAATGAAGAAGTTTGTAACCGAGAGAATGTTGAGGTTACTTGTAGATTCTTATATTCACTCTGTTATTGATTATTGCTTAGTGGTTTGGGCAGTAAGACCTTCTACTGAGTATGTTGTACTCCAGAAGAGAATTGACCATCTGTTTGATTCATTTCCCTTGAGCCAAGATTTGCAGTCTGATTGTTTCACGATGGAGGAGAGGATGAAGTATAGCGTGCTGGTAAATACAAACAAAGTATTGAAAGGTATGTTTTTAGGTATTCTACCCAATATTTTTAAAATTGTTGATCGCGATAGAAATTCTACTTTAATAAACTCATTGGAAGTTCCTAGATTAAATTCTGAAGCATTTAGAAAGTCATTTATGTACAGAGGCGTATCCTATTGGAATTCAATTTCTTATGATATTAGAAGCCAGTTTACTGATCTAGGAATTGTACAATTTAAAAGTAAAATTGAAGCAATGATAATGAATCAAAGAGCAAAAAATTGATTTTTACTATTTATTTGTAGGTTATTGTCTGTGTGTTTGTGTAATGTTAATTTACCTTCATAAGCTCTTATAATTGATTTTGCTTTTCTCTTTGTTTGTTCATTATTGCTTTGATTATGATATAAACAATGTATTTTCAACTATATTTTTCTGCCTAGATTGTCTGGTTGCCACCCACTGATGGAGCTTGCAACTTGATTTAGGTGTCCTGTATCATTGCTGTGATCAGTTTGACATGAAATTTTTTAAATAATTATATATCTGATATAATTATATATATGAGTCAAGATTTGAACACAAAAATGAAGATTGAACCCAAGAATAAAGATTTCGCGTTCGGTGGTTTCTTCCGCGAAAGTTTGATTATACTCCCTGATTTGCTGTTCCTGATTTTTGGCAAACCTCATATTCGTTTGAGTGAGATCGTCTAATAAATTAGTTTTTTTCTTTTCTTTTTTATTTTTTTTGTGTTTTTTTTTTTATTTTTTTATTTATTTTTTTTATTTTTTTTTCTCTTTTCTTTTCTTTTCTTTTCATTCTCCACCCTTTTTTATATTTGATTCATTCATTAAATGCATATAATATCATTCAATTTGTTACCAAAATTCTCGTGTTAAATGCATTGTTGTTGTAATGCTACTATTTCAAATATTTACGAAAATGTAATTTATTGTTGTTTCTGCATCTATGTAATTAGATTTATTTAGTTGTCCTCCTTTGTAAATCAGTTTTTATAACTGAATAGGATGGACGTTAAATAAATAAATTAATTAATTAATTAAAGCCCTAGGTTTAGTGAATGTCTGTCCTATTCTGACAGTATAATGTCTGGCGTTGAGTTATTAGATACTCCTACAGGTAGGCCCACATTGTTTTCTGACATTTGTACACCTAGTACTTTAACTTCCATTCAATTCAATACGGATGCTGTAGGCCTAGACCAAGTTGACTCTCAACCTACTCCGAAAAGTGCCCGGATTGAGGCACTATATTCAAGTCAACAGTCATCTGATTCGGGTACTCCTGGGGTGACTGAACCACCTGAATATGTATTTGCAAAGACAACATTGGTACCCCCCTGTCAGCTCAAGTGGTTTTAAAAATTACCCCGGTCTATCAGAGGCTAGCCTCAGATACGCTTCTTGAACGGTGTCTTCTAGGCCGTACATCAAACGCGAACGAAAGCCTTCATAGCATGGTTTGGCGAAGATGTGGGAAGGACACGTTAGTTTCCAAACTAAAAATTGACATGGCTATAGTAGAGGCTATTTCCTCATTCAACCACGGGTGCAACAAAACAGTTACCAACAATATGGTAAAGGCGGGACTTTCACCGGGGCCTATAACCGTAGTGCTAACAAAGCGAAGAGACGGACGACGCGTCCAAAAGAGCAAAGTGTGTGCAGTACTAGCACACGAAAAGATGAGGCGCATTAAAAAAATGGCTCTTATAAGAGCAGAAGAGGCCAGGAAGAAGCAGGAAGGTGTCACATATGGAGCTGGAGCATTCTAGGGGAAATGTGGGTGATTGAGGTAAGATAAGTTGTTTTAATAGACAACCAACACTTCAACTGTGTAGGCCTATTCCCGGGTAACTTTTTTCTTACATATTTAGGATAAGGAACACTCTAGTTTCTGTAATAATTGCTCAAATGACTTTAAAAAAATTGTGCATCTATTTTAGTGCATATTGAAGGTCCCCCGGCATCCACACTTAATTATCTTTGATAGGGGTTAAGAAAAAAAATCCCAAACTTTAATATTAAATTAATTTTTTAAATACATGTATAAATATAATTTAAAAAAATTATTTTTACCAAACTATGTAAAGAAACAGACCTTACCGCTCTTCTACCGCCAATTTTTTCAAAAATATATTTCATAAATGCACCGCCTACTAGAGCTTTGCCCGCCTCTCGCAGCCATATCTTGGTTTAGAATATAAAAATAAAAATAATAATACTAATAATCACCAAGGGGTACTGATCACAATGTGTTCAATTAATAAATGTTTTTCAGCCAGAAAAACATTCTATTAATTACTTAATCTGTCAATGTCATTTCGAGCAGTTTCTAATTTTGAGAGAACGGGTTAGTTTGTTCATCAATAGAATGCAGTAGTCGTAAAAACGCAGGAAGCCCATCACAAAAAGTGTATAGATCTCGGTTTACAGCTATATTTTACGAAATGTGTCATTACCAGTAATTATGTAATAATTTAGTTAGTATGTAAGTTTGTTAACTGTTAATTATAAATGTATAAATGTCTTGCTAGCGTCAGCCAGGAAACCAGGCTGAATCTTGAGAATTCTGGTGTTGTAAACAAAAAGGAACAGCAACCCCATTAGTTTAGCAATGCAATAAGGGTTATTTAGCCTTGAGCTAACTCAGTGTTTTAGTAGCGTTCATTCTTCCAAGCGCCGGGACAGAAACGCGATCGAGACAGGACGGAGTACTTTTTGTACCATGCATGCAAAAGATGGAACCAAAGATAGCTTATTTTATTAATCGGGATCAAAGTTATTACTTTTTCGAGTGCAAATGTATATAAAAGTACGTTTAATAGACACGTTTTAAAGGAAACAAAGTCTAGGGCCTAGTCTGAGAGGACCTGGCCCAGCCTAATGTGCTGTTAAGTTTTAAGTTACCAATCGATTTTGCCGGGACCTAGATTTTTGGATTCAGCATAAAAAAACGTTTTAAGGATAATACAACACGAGTTCTAGGCCTTACGTAAAAAATGCAAAAAAATGCAAAATAAGCTATGGAAATGGCATTTATGTATTTTTCATAACAAACTTTGAAAAATCACTGGCGCCAAAGTAATCGCATGAATTGGACAAGACATAGCATTCTAGAATCGCAGAGGCAAGACGAATCCGTAGAGCCATCGTACAACCCCCTACGTCTTAGGGTTGCCGCCATCTTTTTTTCCCGCCCTTTTCGAATTTAAATTTTTAAAAATCGTAACCGCCAAAGTTACCTATCGATCTTGCCGGGACCTAGCTCTTTGGATTCAGCGAAAAATAAACTTTTAGGGATAATATAACACTAGTTCTAGGCTTTAGGTTAACAATGCCAAATATGCAATATTAGCTCTTTGAAATGGCTATTTTTACACATGACCGCATTAAGTTGAACTTTAGGCTAACAGAGAACAGAGATTCGAACCCGGGACCATTTTATTCGAATTCAGCGAGAAATTTACTTCTAGAGAGTATATAACGTGAGCTCTAGGCCTTAGGCATTAACTCGCGAATTTGCAAAGCATTGTGGTAAAAATATTGTTTGTTGCTACAGAAACGCGCAAACTTCATTCTATCACACAAAACAAGGACTCCCGGCCGGCCATACTTACATCAGACTACCTAACAACAAAATGGGCTTTTTACGAGGAGTGACTTTGCGGGACCAGCAGGGTCACACTTACGCTCCCCGCGAAATCCTTAAGGTAGGGAAAAACGTAATCTTTTTCATGCAAGACGCGATGCCGAAAACGAATATTGGTCTTGTGCAGTAGCTCAAAAACATTCATAACCTTGCAGAAAATGATAAATGGCGAGCGAAATTGAAAATGATTCCGAAGATTCTGATCACAATGGAAAACATAAAGCTACAGCTTCCGTATTTCTTGTGTGTTGGCAATGCCTCCCAAGTATTATTCCGATCATGTCTAGTAGTGGGATGTACATCTTGCAAAACGTACAGTTGGGTCCATGTTACTGTTGTTAAATTTAAAAAAAAGAATTTAAAAAAATCGGGTATTTTTTTTACATTCCTTCTTCTCTTCCTTCTCAACAATTTTTTTGCATGCGTTTTAATAGTTTTTCTGAAATTTACTATGGCTGCTATTTTTTTCAAGATGGAATTGTAAAAATAGTAAGTTAGTTAATGTTGTTTTAGGGCACTCAACAGTAGAGTTATCAGTGCCCATGTCAATTGTATTGGAATCTTCCAAAATTTCTTTTTCCATAATTGTGGATTACCACCATGTTTTCTTCTTTCCAATGGGAGGAACGTAAGGGAAGACGAGGAGGGGTATAATGGGAAAAAGTGAGGATGTTGGATATGATGGGTTAAACTGGGTGGGAACGGAGGAGTGCTCGTTGCAGAGAGGGTCGGCAAGTATGGAGACGAAAAGAGTGAAAGAAGAAAATAAATATGAGTAAGGCTGTGTGAATGAAGAAAGGTATGATAAAAAGTTGCGCGAGAGCTCTCTTTGCAACACGCACCCCAACCGGCCAGAGCTCGCCCTTAGTTTTGGGGAATACACTACTCCCCTACTCAAAGGCCAAACCACGGGAAGGTTACGAGTTGGACTTTGAAGGTAATTGTAAAAAATTTGGGTTACACCTTGATCATGTTTGGGTGAATGGTTTCTATCATTTAAAACCAAAAAATCAATTTCGGCACGCAACTCTTGCCAATGTACGGTACATCAGTATGAGTCCCTACTAAAAGGTGGCTCCCACTAATTATTAAATGGTGTTTGTATCTTAAGGCCAAGTCCTCATCAACATACACATCCCTGCGTAAAGTCATCACACTGTCTCCAGAAAAGCAATTATATCAACAACAAAGTTTAACTCACGTAAAACCAGGTTTTCATGACGATGTTTTGTAAACTATTGAACAAGAATTTGAGAATGCCGGTTGTGAAAGCCACAGACGGTACAGCTCGCTGATCTACGACGAAGTGAAAATTTAAGAGGATGTTGTTTACAAAAGCTCCACTGGTGGTCTGTCAAGGATGAAAAGTTTTCGATAGCTTACAAAACAATGCGTTTAAAAAAATTGTGCCAAAGAGTTGAAGAAGACTGTTATGGCAATGTAATTTGCAATATTATCTTGATCAACTACAACCTATTCAATTCCCACATAATTTTCCATGAAAATCATGAAAGATTCTTTTAGAGCATTGTTATCCTAGTATTAAACAGCAACCCAAATACTAGGCCCAAGCATGTTTAAACAAAATCTGTGAATGTAATTTTGGAACTGGGGACGTAAAAACGAAAATTCTAGACTTTATTTTTTATTCCTTGTATCTTTTATAAATTAAGTAAACCAGCAAGTATCCAATTGTTATTAAATAGTCATTATTAAACCACTTTTAACATGGTTTTATGTTGCCGTGCAATCTTGTCCCAATAATTTTGCATTGTTTGTTTAAGCTTGTGTTTAAAAAAATACTTTCATATCTGAAGGTAGGACTAATTGGCCAATCTGTGGTGTGCTAATTTTGCATGGTGATTTTGCATATTATGTGTCTGCTTGTTCATTTCCAAGAATCCCGGAAACCCGGAACACAATCTCCTCCCGACGATAAAGTAGGGAAGTAGGGGGTCGTACCTCCAGTACAAGGGAAGGCACACACTACACAGCATGTTATTCTGTTGTGCGTCTTAATAAGACATTACTTGACAAGCATGGACGAATAAAAAGCAAAGGAAACCTTCCAGTCTGGACAGAACAGACAACCTCCTGAAGTTAACAAACATTTAACAGAACTATGTGAGGACACAACAGCCAAGACTTGCTGAAACAACACACGCACCAGTAACACGAGCTATATCACCCTGACCAAACATAAACCCCACAAGCTGTATGGATGGAACAAACGGGGCGAAATACTGAGATAACAAGCACTTGCCTGACAAGCAATACAGAAAAAGAAGTTAAAAAAAACTTTCAGTCTGGACAGAACAGACATCCTCGTAACGGTAACACACACAAAACAAAACACATTCAGTCATAACAGAAGCCAACTCCTTGTACTGTGGAGACCGAACAAGAACAGAACGAAGACAAAACACGTCCTCCTGCGACAAGAACAACTGACCGACTGCGAGACTGCCGCTGCGCTGTGTGTACTGTAGCCTGTGTAGATGGCAGTCAAAAGGTGCGGGGCGGCGAGGTCATATCAACGTTGCACGTGAAGTACATCGAAATTATTCAAAATCGTATGTAACACTAGCATATGATCTCCAAGGTGTATAAAAATTGGTTGCGAGCTATATTTATAAGTGTAGTGAGGTTCATCGCGGCGATGCTACATTTTTGCAGATAATGGATGCAAGCAGGTTGTTTAGGATTATACTAGAGTCACTAATGTGAGAAGAACGCTTATCAATTGGGTAATAACAGATTATGGCCATATTAGAGTTGAGGTATTAAATACACCCAACATTACTGACTATAGCATACTAATAATAAAAGGTGGAATAAAAAACAGTAGTGATCTATCTAAGAATGCAAATAACTGTGGTATGAAAAGAAATTAAAGAATTATAGTTAAGATATCAACAGAGATCACTTAACAAAGTTATAGGGGATAATGCGCTGGTTCGAAATGATTCTAACTGTTCTCCGATAGCATCAAAGCTAATGTCTCAAGTAATGAATAAGTGATCAGAATGATCTAGAGTGATTGATGCGCCTTGTGGGCGAATTGGTTTTATACCCTCGATTTTCTCCTCTAAAGTAACATAAGAACTTCTCCTTTATTTTATTTATTGGATATTGTTTAACGTCTCATATTTATGCAACTTGGCTAATCGAGACGAAGGGTGGGACGTAAGGGGTGACGCGGGGGGACAGGCCTGTGCTGGTCAGAACCAGCCACAAGCGTACGGGGAGGGCAGGGGTTCCCCCACGTCGTGGTCGTCTCCGTCTGTGTCATCATCTGTCCGTGTTGTCATTGTCGTCGCCGTCGAGGAGGTAGTCAAAGGGAAGGGGAAAGTTCCCCGACGACGACCCAGGTTGTGCCAAATCTAGTTTAATAAGGCAATATTGTATCCCTAAAATATATAATTTAATGTTCCAATGTAAGTGTTAAATCACACCATGACACTGTCGAAACACAGTTACCTAAAAAATCAGAATTGATGCAACAGGCGGGGTTGTATGTACGATGAATCGTCCAGGTGGCTTCTCGAGTGGACATATCTTTCTGTACATGGTCAGGCTTTGCAAAGGTAGTGATAACACGGTGTAACACGACCGTACCCCTTTCGAACCAAAAAAGGTTAGAAAAAGAGTTAAGTGCCAAGCCCAATTGGCATAGCATAAGCATAGCGTAACGCAAACACAAGCACAAGAAGAACGAATACACATTTGTCATAGTGGTAGCATAGCGTAAGGAAACTTGAAAGGCTGTGCACAATTTAGAAGGCATGTGATCAACAGCTGACCAGTTTTGCGCGGGATTCTATCGTCGACGTCGGTCTAGGCTAAGTCAACTTCGATATGTTATCTTATTAATTAGAAGAATAGGTATAATAGAACATGGACGATTACGATTAATATGTGTGTGTATATGTTTCATTGGATAATAACTATTGCCAAGACTTATTACTATGTAGCTAACAGAGGACGGAGCTTAGGAGACAGGCAGATTGCGCCAAAACCTTGACCATTATGAAAATCTTTTCAAGTTCATCAAAGCTAATGATCATGACCAATTCTTCCTATACACGAGGATGACGGTGATCTCAATGCAAATCTCTGAATCAACAATATAATACTTTTGAGTTTATAGAAGAAAAACTATGTTGTTTCTTAAACTTGGATCTTGAAATCAAATAAAACTAATGGTCTCTCTTGTTGGTGCCATCCACCATTTCATCCGACAAAGACATTGCAATACTGGCGGAAACTCATACTTCAATTTCATCCACTTGAAAGTCATAGACCTGCCAACAAAAATGTACATTCAGCAAACTGCCTCTCAGATACAAAGAAATGCAGCTGCATTGGGATAGAAAACGTCTCTGTAATACAATACCTAGGTAGTTGCGTTGCATAATCTACAAATTTTACACATTTATAAATTTTCTTAACACATCTACATTAAAAACCTTATATTATACATTAGCACAATCTATAATTGAATATGGGATTATACGTGTACTTGTGTCTTATATAAAGAAATAAAAAAATAAAAATTGTGGGTAAACAATATTTGGCAAGTGTGAAAGCAACAAATTAATTTTGTATGACTATGAACTAGGTGTTCATACCTATAAGGTTAACGGTTGTAAAAAGAAATATGTGTTGTTTTAACCTTGTTTAATGCATTAGGGGGGGGGGGGGGCTAATGCTTTTAAAACAATTTAAATACAGAAAAATTAACAAATCTCTTTTGAAGGTACTTTTTCAATAAGAGGGCAAGGACCAAATTATTTTTCACATTTCCACAAGTTGATCATTTGAGTTTTAATATAATATCAACAATTTGGCATCTTGTTTTGTTTGGTTAGAAGGATAAGATTTTTCAAAAGTACCAACATCATAAGTTTATACACAATGTACAGTAATGATAAAATATTTTAGCCTATTAGGTTTTCTAATAAAATTTGTTAAAATTGTAATGGGTCATAAGTAACCATTATGAGGGGCGTAATTACCTTTGGTTTTGTTGTTTTGGTAGAAGGATTTATCCTCTATGCAAAGAGACATAGTGGCATTTTTAATGTCCTTCGATCGTGTCAACCATGACCTCCTTAATAAATAATAATACAAATACAAATAGCATCACAAATTATAATGTAGGCCTACTAATAAAGTAAATTTTGCATTCATATATTTTCAGACTCTTATACCAAAGCTAGACAGAAGGTCACACTAGCTACTAATACATCAGACATCAATACAGATGAGGGTGAAGGAAACTTCAGAAAGAAGCGTAGAAATAATGAATGCATTCCTGCACTACCAGCCGCACCACAAGAAATACGGCGATCACCACGCCACCATAAGGTTAAACAACCCTCCAGACAAAAATTATGATTGATTGATTGGATATTGCTTAACGTCTCATATTTATGCAACTTGTCTTATCGAGACGAAGGGAGGGACGTAAGGGATGACGCGGGGGGTCAAGGGGGGGACAGGCCTGAACTGGTCAGAACCAGCCACAAGCGTATGGGGAGGGCAGGGGTTCCCCCACATCGTGGTCGTCTCCGTCTGTGACTCATCAGTATATATAGTATAGTATTACTGGTTAAAAATTCTCATCCATTATGGACAGAATTGTTACACATTTCCATGTTTTGAGGACAGCAAAACTGTGGAAAATTTTACATTATGTGTATTTCATGACAGTGTGTTACCAATAATTTAATCTTGTGTCTGAATCATGAATGACTATTTAGTGGCGGTTGCCACTGATAATCAATAATATAAGGCCTAGATATAGAGCCTGGTCTACACGGGAGACAACGTCACGGCCTCCTGTAAGGTGCAGGAGAGTCGCCCTGTCGCCAACATGTCCTGGGTCCTGGGCGACGCTGTCATCCTCAAGGACGTCATCACTCACGCCACAGCTCAGGACGAGTGGTTATGGCCCTGGACGACGGGGGCTATCAAGCAGACTCTCACACTACACTTGCAGCCTCAACACTACGGCAAGGACTTGAAGTGCGTGGTCTCCCACGTCGCCTTGTCGCAGCCGCTGATTGCTAGTGTTCCAATACCGTTTACAGGTGAGCTATGCACAGTGACTGTGCAGATCAATATGAAATGCTCTATTCTCCAAATTAATATAAAAATTACCTTGACTTAAGCTTGGTAGGTCCGGGCTATGAAATTGATTTAATAGCTGAAAGACTTGTGTATTTTGTATTTACAATATATGAGTACTATGTGCATGATCTAAATTTTTCCATCAAGGACCTCGTAGGCCACTGAACAAACTACTTAATATTGAGGTATTTATTAAACAGGGAAGATTTAAAGTTGTATTATTATTATATGCTACAACATACATAACAAAAACTTGTAGAAATACAGCCAAACCTTACACACTCAAAAGGAATGAGATCTAAAAAAAGGGCCAAGCTCATCTACCCTTCCACATAAACGTACAGTGTCCCATAACAGCATCCTCGAAAAGCTTGGCAAAATAGAATTTGCGATTTTTAATTTAACGTAATAGTTTATCCAAGTTCTTTTTTTCTAATTAATTTAAACGTAATAACATGCAAATTCTATTTTGCCAAGCTTTTCGAGGATGCTGTTATGGGACACTGTACGTTTATGTGGAATGGTAGATGAGCTTGGCCCTTTTTTTAGATCTCATTCCTTTTGAGTGTGTAAGGTTTGGCTGTATTTCTACAAGTTTTTGTTATGTGTGTGATCTCATTACTTTTTCAAGTTCCATTACAAAATTATTTGCTAAAATATAATATTTTTATCAAAGTTGATTTAAATTCTATGGTATTAGCAGTAACAATATAGGATGTAAAATATCTAGACCCGGATTCATGTACATCCTGGGTATAGGTGGTATAACCATGGTATAACGACGGTATAAGGACTGGACCCCAATTCTTGAGTTCGTGGGAGATGACTTGAAAACGCAATTTGAAAACGAAGTCGTTTTCGTTTTCGAAGGAATTGGTATTCTTGAACGGTATCGTGGAAAACTTCATGGGTTGTGAGTTGAAAGCATTGATATTAAACCCCTATAGTAGGCTAGATTAGCAGTCTCCTATACCTCCGCACAGGCGCGAGCGTAGCAAATTGAAGACTCAACCGGCCCATTTCAAGATGGCGATTTGGTGTTTTAATTTATGCTTTTTTAATGCAATAAAGTATTTTACTGGATTGTTTGATATGGTTTTAGCTTGTGCAGCATGGTATTAAACAAAAGAAACAATACGAAGTGATTGCATAAGGGAATTTAGTAATCATTTGGTGTTAAAGGCTAGTATGCTTACCTGTCAACCTGGCGGCAATCTTGAGAACTATTTGGCCACAAATCGCTCCCATTTGATTAACATGTAAACTGTCATTTTAAGATGGCTTCTAATTGTACCGGAAGTGGACCACCGACTGCTGGTCTAGCCAATTATATAGGATGTATATGGTTGAAAGAGTATCACGAAATCCAAACACTTTAAAAAGATTTGTGTATAGCAAAGAGCTCGAAAAAGTTCTATATTTATTCTAGATGGCAGTGCCTTCATAAACGCGGGCCAATCGAAAGACAAGTTGTATGAAATGATTTGATTGTTGCAATTATGTAAACAAACAGTTGAGCAAGTTCATATCAGAACAATGTTGTGCTGGCATAGGGTTGGCTAGGCTTGTCAAACATGTAATGTAAGTATGAATTTTACTAGTCCTATAGCCAAATGGAACTTTAGACCTACACTTTTGCATTATAAATAATTTTCCACATCTGGGCCTATTTTTTTTTTTTTTTTTTTTAAACTAGGGCGCTTCAACCGGTTAGGTCATATTGCGCCGCCTGTGAATGAAAGGAAATGAGAAGAGTGAATGCAGGTATGTTTGATGATTAGATTGTTTTCTAAGTGACGGTTTCTGATTTGTTTTATGAGAGTATAATGACACCTTTTCTCGTTCCACACAAAGAAGAAAAATTTTCAATGTCCGCTATTTGTTTACGTATCGCACTTTCCCGCCTAACTCTGCTTATACCGTCAACAAGTGTCAAGTAACTATGGTTACTTGTTGATTGTATGCCAAGTGTTTAAGGCTTATTTTAAAACCTTTATTTGGAAGCCTTCCAACAAACTTTTTCAACTTTTTTTTTCAAAAGAGACTATATTTCTATAACCTTAATGTCCATGTAAAATATGAACATTGTAGTCCCACCCGTCTGGTCAGAATCGCGGGCCGACGTATTAGATGTTAGCAGTAGCAGTAGTAGCAGTAGTAGCAGTAGCTAACATCCTTAAAGTGATTTTGAGCATGTTTCAAGCCATTTTTTCACCAAGAAGGAATAATCGTACCCCAATAAAATTTGGCATGTGTTGTCAGGTACCTAAATCCCCTCGATTGTGATAGTTTTCAAGTTCACATCACGTTACATGACGGCTGGGTAACACCTCGAAATCACCCCAACTCTGCTTGGTGTATAAGGTGCTTGAGTGTGTAGCGCACCGCGGCTTGGCTGCGGCGCCCTAACGGGCACCTAGATAAAGATCTAAGATTCCCTTGTTATTAAATTTTATTTTAATTCATTCACTAAAATAAAACTTTAAATATAAAAGTTTCCCTTTATTTTTTTTTTTTTAACAGGCGCTTACTGTTTTTCCCCCAATGAATTGATCTGACCATGTTGGGAAAGAGGGGGGGGAAAACGTCTATTTTTTAAAAAGTAATAAATTTTTTCGTTCAAAGATTTTTTTATTCCCCCATGAAAACTACCCCACTTCGGCTCTTTTTTTTTCCCCCAAAAACCCTTAAAGGAACTTGTGGGTATCCAAAAGGGGGAGCTATTAAACTTATTGGAAAAGCCTTCAAGAACTTTTCCTTTTTTTAAGGATTATCCTAAACTTTGCCCTGTCCAAAAACTTTGGGCCTCCTGGGGTTTCCCCGCAATTATGGGAAAACGTGGACTTGCAGATCCCTAGGGAAAAAATATTTTCATAAAGCAATTTTTTTCCCGGGTTCGTTCATAAAATTTGGCATGGGGTAAAAGAACACATTACCCCCCTGGAATTTAAAATTTAAAAAGTATTAGGGGACATAAAACCCCCCATTCCGGTGTAAAGTTTGGGGTTTACAAAGGGGGTTTGGTCCCGGGGGCATTATTTCTATTTCCCGTTTAAATTTTTTTAAAAAAAAATAACAAAATAAATATGGGGTTTAAGGGAAAATAAAAAAAAACGACCTACTTTCCAGGGGGTTTTTCCCTTTCAAACCCGACAAAAAATATAATTTACTTTTTAAAACATTGGCAATCACCACTTAATTTGTACCTCTAGTAAAGCTTTCCCCATTTGAAATAAATGGAAAAATGTTTTTTTAAATGTTTTTTGAGAATGGTTTGAAAAACCCCTTTTTAAAACTATGGCCACACTTCCCGGGCTTTCTATTGGGGGGAGAGGAAGTTTGAGGGGTTTCTTTGAAAAACTTCGGGGTTTACCCAAGGGGAAGGGGCCCGGGGTTGGGTTACTTTGGGGAAAATTCCCATAAAATTTTTTTTGGCGAAAAAAACCCAAAACTTAAAAATACAAATAGTGAAAATCCGGGCAATTTTTCTAAAAAGATAAAGGCCCCTTAGGTTTTGCCCGAAAGCATCCTGAAAAATTTCAATTTTTTGGGTCAGGAATTTTCGAATTTGGTTAAACCGTTTAAAAAGGTTTCTGGGAACTTTCCTCTGCTTTGTTTTCCCTTACCTGGGGGTTTTATTTTTAATTCTTTTTTTTGACAACATTCAGTATAGCCTTGGATTTAGAGGGTTTGGGGTGGGTTTTTGGGTAAGGTTTTGGAAAATTTTAACCTGTTGCCAGATTTTTCCCAAAATGATTGGGGTTTGAACAGTCTTTTTGGGGGAATTCGGCTTTTCTACCATCGTTCAGGGGGGAAAACAACCCGGGGAAAACACTTGCCTTAAAAATCAGTTTTTTCGCCCATTAAACACGGTTTTGATTTTTTGACTACCTGGTCCCTTTCTTCAAGGGGACGGAATTTTAAATTGGGGAAGAGTTTTAGGTTTTTCCAAAAAAATAAAAGTCGTTTATTTTAAAAAACTTGGAAAAAAGGGTAAAAATCCATCGGTTCTCTCTCTTAAACGGGTTTTGAAATTTAAATTTCTTAATAGTTAAAGGGTTGCCTCGAAATTTTTCAAAATTTAAAAAACCAAACCCAAAATTCAAATTTTTTGGGAAAACCCGCGGGAACAAAAATTTTTGGCGCGTCATCTGCAAAAAATTTTGTGTTACAAAGGGGATTTGCCCTTGGAGCAAAACCCCAATTTTTTGGTAAACCCCCATCCCTGGAGGTTTTTGGGGTTTTAAAAGAACTAGTAAGAAATGAAATTCAAAAAGAAAGGTATTTTCCGGGAAAAAACTCAATCACACCTCCCCAAATAGGGGGAAACCCCCGGGGGGAATAAAGGGCTTTTCCAAAAGGGAAACCCTTGCGCCTTTTCTAATTTTAAAGTAGGGGGAAAATTTAGGCTGAGAAGAGTAACATTTTAAAACCCTGAGAGTTTTCACAAACGAAGGCAAAACCGGGGAAAGCCCGAAAAATTTTCCGACATTACCCTGGCAAAAGTTCCCTTCCCCTTTTTGGTAAAATTTATACCCCCAAAAAAGGAAATTTTTCGCACGCTTTTTTTTGGGGGAAAAACCCCCATTTTAAAAAAAACGAATTTGGGGTTTGCAATTTCACAAGGGAAAGGTTTTTTTTTTTAAATGGCTCCTTTTTGGGCTATTCCCTAAAACCCCCCAAAAAAATTGCTAAGTTCGACCCCCCCCAAAAAGTTGTTTTCTAGGGAACTTTTTTTTGGGATTCACCCTTAAAAAAATGAAGGGTCGATTTGGTTTATGGAAAAATGAAATGAAAATTCTTCCCCATTGTTTTTAAATGAAATTGGAAAGGAAAAATTTTTTTATCGTTGGGGAAGGGTTTTTTAACCTTTTTGTCAAAACCCAAAAAAGGGGGGGGTACCAGTTGCGCTCTCTTGATTTGGGTGTTTCCTTGTCTCGAATGGTTCGGGAAATTCGCCGCAAATTTTATGGGTTTCGGTGAAACCCATCGCCCAATACGGAGAATTCATGCTTTGCCCCGATTAAGATTTTGCACTTAAAAAGGGGGGGCACTTTAAAGGCATAAAAAAAATTTCCATCCAACCCAAAACTTGTTGTATCGTAAAGGTTTGGGGTCAAAGCGGACCTTTTAAACAACAGAAGCCCTACTGAAAACAATACTTTTGACGCGGATTTCCCCTTTGGGCAGAGAGCGAAGTAAATTTTCCCCTTTTGGCTTGTAAGGTTTTTGCCCGGGGGGGATGGAAAATTTTAAGTGGAAAGGTGTTCTTTCAAATATAACTTTTTTAAACTCCTTGTTTTCCCTTTCCATCAATTACAGAAATTCCAACCGTTTATTTCAAACCAAGAAATGTACTTTACTTACTTCCCTTGACGAGCCCTTTGAAAAAGAATTTTTATTACCACATTTCGCTGAAAAATGTTTTAAAAACATTTTTCTTTAAAGTAGGTTTAAAAACCCCCATTTTCCCAAAATTTTGTACCCCCCAACCCATATTACAAACAATGGAACAAAAATTATTAGGGCCCCGTTTTTTGAATGTGGGGGATACCGGGGTGAAAAAGCATCGGTACACAAAATGGAAAACCCCCCCCAAAACCCCAAAAAAATATTTGAAACTACACTTTTCAAAAAACTTTCATTAAAAAACCGGAAAGAACAAAAAATAAAAAAAGGGGGAAAAGGGGAGAAATTATCCCAATTAAAAAGGGAAAAAAACCTTCCGGCCTGGGCCGTCGGGGGAAGCAAATTTTACGTTTTATTTTTTCCCTATTAAAACTTTTTAAATTTTTAAAATTTAAAAAATAAAAAATTCTTATGTTCTTTATTTTTCTTATTTAATTTTGGTGGGATTTAAAAAAAGATTTCAAAACAACCGTTTTCATTTTAGATTAAAACTTTTTTTACCCCCCAAACCGGGCGATTTGAATTGGGCAAAGGGTAAAAATTTGAGTGGTACGGCAATCGCGGGGGGGTTTTTACATATTTCATTTTAACATGTTTCCACTCCGAAAAAAGGGAAATTTAAAAAAGGAAAAAAAAAAAAACATTTTTCCCCATTCAAAGGGGCCGATTTGAAAATGGATTCCCTTTTCGGGTTAATTTCCTTTCGTTTTTTCCCCCGGGAAAACCCCCCTTGCCCCCAAAAAACCCCCAAACCTCATAGGTTTTAAAATGTTTTCCCTTTTTTAAAAAAAAATTTGCTGTTTTAAACCCCAAAATTAAAATAAATTAAAAATTCGGGTTTTCATTTTTTACTTACAATTGCTACCCAAGCCCAAAACCAAAAAAGGTATTTTAAAAAAAAAAATCCTTTTTTTCCAAGGTGCCCCTTTTTAAAATGGATTTTTTTGCTTCCAAAACACAAGGGGGAAAAAACCCTTAAAAATAGAAGTTTTTAAAAATTAATGGCCCCCTGGCAAACAAACCGTTGGAGATCCAAAAATGGGCCCTGAGTCCCCAATCTTGGGGGGGGGTTTGTTTCCAAATTACCCCGGCCCCCAAAGTGTCCCCGAAAAATTTTTAACCAAAAGGGGAAAAAATCCCCCTCCAAAAAGGGCCCCTTTTTTAAAATTATTTTTTCGGGGCTTTAGAACATTTTTCATTTTGGCCCCCAAAAAAAACCTAAAGAACCCCAGCTGAATGAAAAAAAATGTAAATTTTTTTTCCCGGGATTCCCACCGTCCCCATTTGGGTTTTTGGGGCAAACAAAAAATTGATGGAAGGGAAATTCTTTTTATTTTTTTACCAAAAATACCCCGGGAAAAAGCCCATTTTCCCCATTTTTTTTAAAGAATTTTTTTTATTTCCGCGGGCAAACCCCCGGGGGTTTTTTTTTACCAAAAAAAAACCTCGGGTTTTTTCCTAACCGGTGAAAACGAGTATTAAAGGGGGGTTCTTTCTGCCCCCTTTTTTTAAAACTAATAAACTCGTTCCCGCGTCGCGAACTTTGTTAAAAAATTGTTTACTCCGGCATTTTTAGTTAAAATTTACGGTCACCGAAAAAAAATTTGGACAAAAATTTAAAATTCTAAAATATTTCCCAGCGAAACCATTGCCATTTTACTCCCCCAGAAACACCTTTGAAGACGGAAGGTATTTAAAAAAAAAAGTATTTTGCTTTTAAAACGAGAAATGGGGGAATAAAAAGGCACATAGATGTCAGAAGTAAAAAAAAATGCTAAAAGGAATAGGGGGAGATTTTTCCAAGGCCCCCAAATTTGGGTTTTTTAAATTAAAACCCGGCCCAAAAACCCCAAAATTCGAAAGCACTATGAAAAAAAGACCCTCCTTTAACATTCTTTTCTTTTAACAGAAAAACCCCAAATTGTGCACATTTTTAAAAGGAAGATGTGGGCTTCTCCCTGGATAGGAAAATTTAAAATTGGTTTCTCTCTTTTTTTAGATTGGAAGGCCCCTTCCCCACCAAAGGGATCAAAAATAATTTTTAAAATTTTCCCGCTTATTTTAAACTTATTTCCTGCCCTTCCACCAATTTTTTTTCACCTCCGTTTACTAAGCGGGTTTTTTTTTTTAAAATTTGTTTATTGCTTCAAAAACATTTTTTCCCCGGTTGTAACTTTTTAGGGGATGCCTTAGTTTCCCCTTCAGGTAACTTTCTAAATTTACGTCAGTGCAAAAAAGCCTTTGGTGGGTACGGCTTTTCCCCCGGGGGGCCAATTTTCCGCACGTTTCCGTTTGGAAAGGGGTTTTGGGAAAAGGAAATGGTTTTGGGGCAAATTTTTGCCAGGGGTTCCGTGGGAAGGGGGAAAACGACCGAGATGGGGAGTTTGGGTTGGCCCGTGTCCCCCGTGGAAAACAACGAGGGAGACGTTGTATTGGATACCCCTAAGAAAAGGTTTACGCGAGTATTTTTTGGGTTTAGTTGACCCCCAAGAAATTTTTGGGGCGAAGATAAGCTTGTTATTTGCCGGAGGGGATCGGGGGCGTTTTAATTTTAGAACCGAAAAAGGTCGGGGGGAAAAGGGGGCTAGTTTTTAAACCGGGGTCCGGAAAAAATCTTTTGATTAAAGGTCCCCCGTCCGGGATAAACCCCCTTGATAAAAATGCAAAAATAAGGTTCCTTTCGTTTGTTTTAATTAAGAAATTTTGTTTTTTTTTTAACTAAGTTTTTTTATTAATCTGGAGTGGGGTTTTTACGGGGGCGTAGATTCCCCCCACTGGGCCCGCCCGCGGTAGAGTAAAAACAACGGTGTTTGGCTGATAGAAGTAGCAACCGCGGCGCTTAAAGTGACGTTCCTAACTTCCAAACCTCCGCGATGAAAAACCCCCCACGTTTTTTGGAGGGGGGGTAGCGGAAAAACGCGAGACCCCCGACAGCCACTTACGTCCTAAAAAGGGGGAGAGCGTCGAGACGCCCCAACCCGAGGGCGCTTCCCATCTGAGTGGGGGGAGGGCCCTAATTTTCCTGAGGGAAGAGGGGACCGAGTACGCGCCCTTCCGACGTCGGGGGGCCTACCGACCCACTGAGGATCCTAAAGGGCCCCTCGACTGCGGGTCGCTAAGTTCTGTGTGGGGGGGGCTAGGGGATCTTTACAAGGCCTTGTTTTAGGATGTCCTAGTTTTTTTTTTTTAAAAACTACTTCCCCCCGCCGCCACCCCTTCGGATTGCCAAGCATTTTGTTTTTTAAGTTTTTACATTTTTTATGAAATTTTTTTCTGGTTTTATTTTCCCTTTTATCCATTCAATACAGGGGATAAGAAGTTTAAATTTGTATAAAGGGAATTCCCTAAAACTTTTAAATATTTTAAAATTTTTTAAAACTTTTGTATAGTTACGACCCCCTTTTAAATTTCTATTATTATTTTTTTCCTTCTTTTTTCCTTAAAGGTGGGCCCGGGCCCGGGGCCGGTTTCCTAAAACCGGGGGGCCCCAAAAAATTTTCCCCAAACACCCTAGATCCACCCCCCCGCGCTTGTCTACAGCCGGGGGCCCCTTCACTTGGCCGTAGGGTGGGACCTCCTCATCAGGGAAGTGAGGAGGGAGGTGGGGGTGGGGTTACACGGGCCCCCAAACGTGGGGCCCGATGGGAAGGGGGTCTTAGACTTTGTTCTTTTATATGTATCGCTTTAGTCCCCATTATAAATGTAGATACACTTTAAAAGAGGAGCTCGAAAACGAGCTTGCTCTAGGGGATTCCAGAAGATAAAACGGTTTTCCGAAAAGAGAAAAATTTTGAGACACTTTATCAAATTAGAGAAACAGGAAAAAGGAGGAAATCTTAAACCCTTTGATACTGAAGTAAACTAAAGGCTGTGACGAACGGTTTCTTATATTTGCGGAGTTTTAAAACGTATGAAGGCGCCGTAATATAAGGGGGCCCATACCTATTTTTAGGGTATCAACCCCACACGCAAAAATTCGAAATGTAGGGACTCGAAAGAGGATAAAAACCAAAAAAGCCAAACCCACGAAAACGTTATAGCCTTATCAGAGAAGTTAAAAGAAGATCACCACGACACCTTCGGGGGGGAAGAGGGAGGAAAGGGAAAAAGGGCTCGGAGTCCCCGGGGAAATTCTGATGAAGGAGATAGAGTGCGAGTTCCAAAACCACCAATACTGTGCGATTAAAAAGCTCAATACCCATTTCTCAAAGGGTGTGACTTTCGAGGGGGTGCCCAAAGGGCCCAAGCGTTAACGCATTTTCGAGCGCGAGATATTATGGACCGCGCGCAATATGAGTAGGGTGACCTGTGGAACGCGGCCATAGATTTCTTTGAGGGTCCCCGCACGATCTGGACCGATCCCCTCGGAAGGGGTTTTCTTCGTGGGAGGAACTTATTGCTTCTCAAGAGGAATTCCACCGGCATCCTAGAGGGGGATTTATGGGGAAAGATTAAAAAAGGACACAGGGGGGCAGGAACCTTCGGGATTTCGTGCGGTATTGTGAACCCCCTTTTTAAACGTTGCCCACCCCGCAACCCCAGGAACAAAAACTTAGAGTTACGATGCGTAACATGCTGCCGTATTATATGGACCGTTTGTGTTTAAAAGAAATCGGGTCGATAAGAGAGTTGAAAACATTGTGTAAAAAGCTTGAGGATACTAAGGCTAGGATAGAGCATTTCAAAACTCCCAACCATAATCCGCGGTTGCTGGAGCCAGACCTGGCCTACCTACAGGGGGTGGATGCAGTTGAGGTGGCGACAGCACCACACAATTTTGAGGGGGGAGTCTGTTGGAACTGTGGGAGGAACGGACACCAACGCAGGGGTTGCACGCGCCCCCAGCAAATTGTACTGCTATGGGTTTTTGGGGAAACAAAGGTTCACGAAACTTAGGTGCACTAAGTGCAATCAAAAAACCCCGGGAAAACCACCGCGCTGTAGGGCCGCCTTCAAGACAGGGTACCAACGACCAACAGCGATCCCAAGGGGTCCCGAAAAGAAAAATTGGTAGAGAGCCCCAATGATGAAAACTGTGAACGCTGGAGAGAGTGGTTCGTAAGGTACAAGGTTTTTTTTGTTAAGAAAGAATAGCACCGGTCAAGTATTTAAGGAAAAAGATAATAGGCCCACATTCCGTTAGATGAATGGGTACCGTAAACCCGGCCTGT
Organism: Sweltsa coloradensis; assembly: GCA_024449915.1. NCBI lineage: Eukaryota > Metazoa > Arthropoda > Insecta > Plecoptera > Chloroperlidae > Sweltsa > Sweltsa coloradensis. The sequence continues at coordinate 116,358 of JAMZAV010002610.1, forward strand.
TAATTCGGGGGGGCCCCCGCACGTCGCAGGAGCCCGGGGATAGCATTGATTAAAAGTTGGGGTCTAGGGGTAAATGGAAAACTAGACAGGAACAGACCGATACTTACCGCTGATGGATCGGAACAAAGAGTGGTCGATGAAGTTACTGTTGCTATCGAAGTGGAGGGCAGGGTCGAAGAGGTACCGATTTTATTGGTCCCTACCCTTCAACAACACTTTATCTTTGGTATCGATTTTTGGGTGATATTCAACATTGTACTTAACGTGAGCACCGAGAGTTATACCGAGGGATCAGAAGAAATTTGTGGGAGAGATATCAATGAGGTTAGGACGATCGAGAAGAGGGAAGACCTTAATGAGAGCCAAGAGCTAGAACTTGACAGTCTTATAGATCAGTATAAGGAATTGTCTAGTAAGGGGTTGGGGCGAACCACACTTATAGAACATAGGATAGAAGTAGGCGAGTCAGCCCCAAATTTAAGCAAGGTACTAAAACCCTGTCGCCGGCGATGCAAAGGGGTATTAACAAAAGCTGGACCGTGCTCGAAAAGGGTAATTGAACCGTCCCAAAATCCTTGGGCATCGCCCCTATTACTTGTAAAAAAACCAACTGGAAAAATCCCCTTAGTCTGGACAGCGGGGCCCTTAAAAAAATAAAGAAAAGAGATTCCCCCACCCTTTTTCCCTATGTGTCCCAGATACTCAATAAACTCAGGGGTGCAAGGTACTTGTCATCCATTGATCTAAAGAGTGCCTTCTGGCAGATCCCGTTGTCCGCGGATTCCAAAGAGAAGACAGCCTTCACGGCTCCCGGTCGGGGGCTCTTCCAATTTACTGTTCCCCCCCGTTCGGGCTCCACAACGCAGCCCAGACACAACAGAGGTTTATGGACCAAATATTTGGAGCAGATTTGGAACCTTTCGTATTTGTGTACCTAGATATTTTATCGTGACGGACGTTTTAGATGCATATATAATATAAAAAGTGCTCCGACGCCTTGAAGCAGCTTCACTTTCCCTTTTAAAGTGAAAATGCTGTTTTTTTCGACCTAGCCCGAAATACCTAGGCTACATCGTGGATGACCAAGGGTTACGTACCAACCCAGATAAGGTTTCCGCTATGGTTAGTTACCCAAAACCCCAGAACATAACCGAGATGAAGAGGTTCTTGGGGACTTGTTCCTGGTACCGTAGGTTTATCAAAGATTACTCGATCATTACTTCTCCGTTGAACGACCTTACCAAGGGCAATGGTCAAGGGGAAAGGTAAAACCGGAATAATGACCTCGGGAACGGAAGCCTTAAGAAAAGGAACCGTAAAACGCCTTTTATGGACTGACGAAACCGAAAAAACCCTTCGAGAGGCTCAAGCAATGCCTTGTGACTGCCCCGGTGCTGTCTTGTCCTGATTTTAGCCGCCCCTTCAATATCCAGACAGATGCTTCGGACCGGGGAATTGGTGCCGTTCTGGCGCAGGGCGAAGGGAGGAGGCGGGGATTTGGTATTTTACAGGGGATTGGTGGAGCTGAGCGCAATTATTCTGCCACCGAACGGGAGTGCTTAGCAGTGGTTGCAGCCGTTGAGAAATTTAGGCCTTACATAGAGGGCACCCACTTCAGCGTTATTACCGACCATTACTCGTTATTATGGCTAGCTAATTTGAAAGATCCGGGAGGACGCCTCGCGAGGTGGGCCGTGAAACTACAGCAGTTTGATTTCGAGATAATCCACCGAAAGGAAAGATAATGTAGTACCGCCGCTATCCCGGGCATTCCCCGAAAACCCTGGGGACGATCGAAAATTTGGGGGAAAAAGAAGAGGACCGCTGGTACGAAAAGAAAGGGTTAGCACTACACTACCGGTCATACCCCGATTGGGGGGCAAACGTCGTACTCTTAAAAAATGTCCCTTCCGCTGTCGGACAGTCCGAGGAAGATTCACGTGGGAAAATGGTGGGCCCAAGGCAGCAAGGGGTTGGTTTCAAAGAGTGTCCGATAGCCCTTTGGGGCCCCCCCTTGGAATACGAAAAACCATTAAGAGGGCTAGAGCTAAAAACTATTGGCCCAAGATGGCATGACATTGCTCATATGTCGGAAGTGTGAACATGTCTAGCAACAAGGTGCCCCAGTTGAGGCCGGGGGGGTTGATGGGGAAGCAAGAAAGTGGCAGGCCCCGGCAAATGATTTCTACTGCTTGCTTGGGCCTTATCCGCGATCAAAAAAAGGAACACCTTTTTTAAATAGTGATCTGCACGGTTTCAAAGTACGTGTTACTTTTTCCGCCCGGTCTGCGACGGCAATGGCAGTGGGAAGGCTATCGAGGGGGACTGTTCCTCATATATGGCTTCCCGAGATCATCGTTTGTGACAATGGCAAAAAAATTTATTAGTAGAACTCTGAACAAATAACCCAAAAAAATGGTATTAAAAAGGGGTGGTTTAATGCTTTACCCTCCACAGGGAAAACCCCACGGGCGAGTAAACCCCGGGCGTGAAACGGCCATTAATCGTCATACGGGTGACCATCGGAAAAGGGATGTCGAGGTCCCCAAAATCGGGGTTTTCCATTCGTACCGCCACTCATCGTTACAGGGCACACACCTGCGTTCCCGAACTTTTGGGAAGAGCCCATAATCTGCGGGAATGAATATGGTCGGGGAAATTTAATTCCCCAAAGAAATGGAGGTCAGTAGCCGGAATGCGTGTCGATCAAAAAAGGATGCTCGGGGGCCATATACAGAAATACAGCGAAAACTGCATCAAGCTACCAAAAAACCAGAAGACTTTTAATTTACGAAGACGGCCCCTAAGACCAAGTGGGGATATGGTTTGGAAAAAAAAATCACCCTTTTCGGGCGCACAAAAAAATTCTGAAAATTAGCTCCAAAATATTTAATGCAGGTAACCAGAAACATTTTCCCCTGGTGTACCAGTAGTAGATAGGGCGGAAAAGGGGGTAGGGAAATGGCAGTAAAGGACCTAAACCACACATAGGGGAAGAAACGGGGGTGAACCCCCAGGACGAGTAAGAGTGCATTTGGAAAAAAAAAAAAATGGGCCGGGGGGGGGGTGTTAACTGTATGGAGGGGGCATGTAACTGTCATGGTGACTATTCCCGTCCCTTTCTCGGGTGGTCAGGGACCGGCTTCTCTCATTTTCTCACGATCAGATGTAAGCACTTTGGATAGGTGACGGCATTTGGGGGTCCGATTGGGGTTCCAAAGCCCATCGCGATTCCGATTGGGGTAAGGTCGGGACAGACCAATCGGCTTGGAAAGGGGAGACGGTTTTTGGCCCGTGTTACCGTGGGGAAAGGGGAAAGGGAAAAACCGAGAGTGGGACGGCTTTTGGGTTTTGAGTCCCACTAGTACCGGGAAACAAGACGCATCGCACGTATCGTTTGAATAGTGTGATACTCCATAAGAAAACTGTGTTACCGCATATAAAACTTTTTTGGTTTTTTTCGAGCCCCGGGAAGAGGGGAATTTCAGGCAGAACGAATGTGAAAATGCTCCACGTACCGATTAGTTGCCGAGTTATGTTTTGGGGGCCCCAGCAGGGGGGGGTTTTAAGGGTTGGTAAACGAGAAGAGGTCCCAGGCGGAAAGTGCGTGAGTTATTTAGCTCAGCTTTTGGGCCCTTATTATAAAATCTGTTGCATTAACCCCGGTCGCCACGATCCAGGGATCGAAACCGGTCCCCCTCGGTATGAAATTGAATGCAATGATTATATTGCTTACCTTTCGTTGTTTTACATCATAAAATATTATTTTTATAGTTTATACTGGAAATGAGCCATTATGTACGATCGGATGCAGTGCAGAGTTCCTCAAGGGATCGATAGATTCGCCCCCTAGTCGCGGCCGCTGTAAGTGAGAAAAGAACAGGTGTTTGGCTGATAGAAGTAGGCATAGGGGGGGGGGGCTGTCAAATGACTTTTCCCTGAAATTCACCCTCTCGCGATGACGAAAACCCCTGCCCACGATTTTTGGGGTGGGGGTACGTGAAAAAGCGCAGACTCCCACGCCCTTTCGTCCCCAGAAGAGGGGAGAGCGTCGAGACGTCAAACCCGAGGGACGCTGCCTGCTGGTGGGGGGATGGGCCAGATTTTTTCCTGAGGGAAGAGGGCCGAGTACGCGCCCTTCCGACTCGGGGGCGCTACCGACGCCGAACTGAGGTCCTGAAGGGCCCTCGACTGCTGGGCCTAAAATTTTGTGTGAGGGGGGGTAGGGGGATCTTTTACAAGGCCTTTTTTAGGATGCCTAGTTTTTAACCCTTCCACAGCACCCTACTTCCGCGATTGACCGGGTCTGCCCTCCTAGTCTGGGGTGCCATGAAAATTGTTGTTTCTATAGTAATTTTTCCTTCAAATTATGAACTTTTTTTTGCTGTAAATTATTTTCACTCAATTTATGCCTAGTTCGCTCACAGTGAGGGGATAAAAAGTTTTTTAATTTTTTATTAAACCGGAATGTCCAGGGGAAAAATTATTAAAATAGTTCCTTAAATTTTGTATCATTTTTATACCCGGCCACAATGGCTTTTTTAATTAAAACTATTTCTACTTTGTGTTTCCCTTCTTTAAATTGGGTGGGTGCAACTAGTACGCCCAGCCCGGAGGTTCCTGTTCTCCTGAAAAAAAACAGGTGGCGCCAATCAAGTTCCGCCCCCTAGGGGCCCGACCCCCGCTGACTTTTCTACTAGCCGTGGGCCCTTCATCTTGGCCGTGGGTGGGGACCCCCTCATCAGGGGAAATGAGGAGGGAGGTGGAGGTGAGGTGAACAAAACAGTCACGACCACTGACAAAAAACCTATGAAAAAAGAAAAAACGTTCGCGTGGTCAACTACTCGGGGAGTGAAAAATCTTGCTGTTACAATTGTTTGAACAGTATTAACCTATAAACAGGGGATAAAGATAAAAAAAACCGATTCACATCGCCCCACCAAAATCCCCCTTGTTTTATGTGGAATCGAAAAATTTGTCTGCGGGAGTCCGTTTGTTGTTAAACCGCACCCCCGGGAGGGGGTTTTGTTTAAGCTCGGTTTAAAAATCGAGTTTTGGTTCTGGTGGAAAGCTTTTCAAGCTAACCGAGGTTTAACAAAGTTAAACTCGGGTTTTAAAACTTGGTGGAAACGGGCCTAAACGAGACGAAGGGGGGCGTAAAGGGGTGACGCGGGGGACAAGGGTTTGAAAAAGAGTCTATACAGAGTTTCTGCGTCATGGTATTTTATAGAAAATTTACCAAAATCGCTCTCTCTAAACTGTTGCAAATATTCTTGATGGACCCCTCCCCCTCTTGATGCAAATCAAATTAAAGACCCTAAGCCTTCTAAAAACTCTCAGTAAAGGGCGAAAAAATTATCTTTCTCCGTCTTAAAAGCTTTAAAAATAACTATACTCTTCAAAACATTTTTGGGGTTTGTACAAACATTCAACGACTGCCAAATAACTCGTTTAACTGAAAACATTTCTCTGGCTACAACCGCAACCAACATACGGGGATGCTGCTTTTTTATATTGAAAAGCTTTACACCGCTGGCACAAAGGGCTTTCATTAAATGATCAATATTCCCTTTCCCCGCCACCTAATTCGCCGATTAAAACCTATCTATCAAAAAGAAAATTTTTTCGTAAAAATTAATAAAAACCAAAACATCTACTCGCCAATCACTGCTGGAGTCCCAGGGATCTCTTCTCGGGGCCCATGCTTCATATAATCATTGAATATATCGAAGCGGAAAAAAAACTTCATAAAGGTTCTAATGAAACTGAGCGAAAAAACACACAATTTTGTTTTTGTCCTACCGTTCAGCCATGTGAGAACTGCCAAACCATTAAAAATTCCCTTTCCCTATTCGTGTCATAATGACTGCTCGACGTAAAAATCTCACAACCTAAAAAAACGAAATTTCGAATAGACATGGATTCAAAATTTCAAAAGTGCCATGTAGCAAGACATTTTTTAAAAGATCAAAATGGCATAGGAGAACTTTGGGGAAGGCTTTGAGACAATGTAGAGGGTGAAAATTATTTAAATAAAACCTCAATTTAAAACCCTAAAAGTATAATGAAGTTTTATGAAATTAAAATATTTATTTAAGAAATTTCTTGGGCCATGAACCCATAAGTTCATGGACAAAAGCTCCATTGAGACGAACTTATTTATAACGGGACGTTTTCTTTTGGACCTGGTTTATTTTCAAATCAAACTAAACGAAAAGCATTCTTCTGGGAAAGGATTTCACTTTATGAACATGCACTCGAAAAGGGAAATTGACATTGAAATGGCCATACCCCGTTTTTTGGGCACACACTAAAGCCTTTAACGTGGATACTTCTGTACCGGAAAAACCAAAGAAGGAGAAGTGACTCTTGACCGGCCCTGGCATTTCTGGAAAATTCACCCGGTTTTTTTTTCCGGGCAAAAATTTCCCATTGGGTTTTTTTTGTTTTAGATGCACAAATAAACGGTGCCTTCACGAGAATCAACAACACAAAAATGCAAGGGGATTTCAGTCAACACAACAACAAACAACACATTTAACATTAACAGAAGAAATCTCTATGTACTGTGGAGACAAGACAAGAACATACTGGAGAGCGGAGTCAAAACACGTCTTATCTCACATTGAACAAAACCTAGCACTTTCTGAACATTAATTCCTCAGGCTGCACGAACGGAACAGACGGGGCACAACACTGAGATGACGAGCGCTTCCCTGACGAGCAGGACAGAATAAAGAGAGAACTAAACCTTCTAGTCTGGACAGAACAGATAACTTCTGGAAGTGAACAAACTTTAAACAGAATGATGATGAGAACGAGGACACAGCAAAGACTTGAACAAACAACACATACAGCTGCAGCAGAAGCTAACTCCATGTACTGTTGAGGCCCAATGAGACCAGAGCGAGGAGCGCCGACAAAACACGTCCGCCTGGGACAAGAACAACAGACCGACTGCGAGGAGAGGCTCTCTGCTGTATATGCAGGTAGTAGTCAAAAGGTGCGGGGCGGCGAGGTCATATCGAAGCTGCACGCAAAGTGCCTTGACGTTTTTCAAATTGTGTTGATGACAGTGGCGCATGTATTTAAGGTGTGTATTCAAATGGATGTGAGTAATATTTCAAGATATGTAGTGAGGCTCATCGTGACAACACTACATTGTAGCAAATTTCACATTTTCAGGGATTTTACTCTTATTATGGACCTACAGTAACACAGTGCATTCGTCACTGATATTAGGCTTGTTTCAAATAAATATCTATTTTCTAGGGGGAACTAAAGGCTTGGTGGGATTTCCTTATCTTCCATCCAGAAAGGGAGTCGATACATTTTTTATAAATACAAATTCGATACAAATTACATTAATTCATTTCGATATTTTTTAATTTCAGATATTTGCCCAATCACTCGTAAATATTGTTGCGACGTATGCCCAAGTTACGGTTATTGAATTGCTACAAAGTAGAAAAACCCTCTCGGAAAAGTTCCTGACGCGCAAATATGCAATAATGGAAGAAGAAGTTAAAAAAACTATGTCCAGGAATGCTTGTAGTAATGGAACACCATTTACTATGGACATATGGACTGATGAGAACCGACAAATGCCGTATGTTATCGTCACCGCTGATCAGATCGTGGAAAGCACACGAAAGACCAACTTTTTGGCATGTTAACCGATACACGATACAAAAACGGCACTAAACATTAGAAGCGCAACTATTAAAATTATCGAACCATTTTTGGGTATAAACATAAACTCCGAAGACGATGAACTTCACGACCAAACCAATTACCTTAAGAGCAACAATGTCGCCATAATGACTGATAATGGGGCCAACGTCGTTGCGGCGTTCAGGAACCAAGATATTGCTCAAATATCTTGTGCAGGGCATAATTTAAATCTAGTTTGGGAGATGTTTAAGAAATGCCCAAACGAAGTACTTGTGTTGTGTGTGTTCAAATCTGTGTTTAATAGAATTTGATATTTTTAATATTTTAATTTACCGCGTAATAGACCGTGCACTTATATTACTTCGTGTAACATGGGTTTCTTAAGCAGGTAGGTGGGGCATCAGAGAGTGGGGCATCGGAGACTAAAAAGATTGGTGAAGTATCGGAGAGCGCCCCGATGAGAACAACTCCGTTAATGTCATCATCATCATTAATCAACTTTAGCTGCATTTTTATTAACATCGAATTGGGTTATTTGAATAAGGTATCAACCAGCGGCAATTTGTTAATATACTAACTTGTCTAGCCTTAATTAAAAATGATAATATTACTGAAATCATGTATATTGTATTCGTTTCAGTCATTCACAGCTGTATATGCATTAATGACAAGAAGAACAAAAGAGGCATACGACACGCTATTGGCATACGTAAAAAATTTAGCACCGCATATGCGCCCGCCTAGAACAATGACAGACTTTGAGCTGGCGCTTCGAAACTCACTACACAAGGCGTTCCCAGCAGCTGAAGTTAGTGGGTGCTATTTTCATTACGGCCAGGTATGTATACTCACTATGCTATGCTACTAGGTCTACAGCAAAGTTGTGAGAAACAAATAATTAAATTAATTACCGAGGCAGAGTAAATTCCCGAATTCAACACTGCGATATACCCGATGTCGATACCGATGCCATATACCCGAGACGAAGAGGAGTGTTGATGAGAGTGTGGCTAGAGCTGTGGTGAACAAATACCCGGCTCTGGGCAACAGGATTGGACAGACAATAGGGAATATTCCACTTCCGCCAAATACTGTACGAATAGATTTTTTAGAAGAAGTATTTCGTCCCGATTACAAATATGTACTTTGTTTTTCCGTGAAATAATAATCCAGTGATTTATAGCCGTTTTAAAAGCAGCAGTTTTTTAAAGCGGCAAAAACGACTGTGACGTCAGAACTGTGTTGATCCAACGCCGTCTGGATAAACATACATTTAGACCAAAGATGTTGGAATAGTATTATAGTAGGATCGAGATATACATCAAGACGGCGGTGTTTTAAACAAAGCAGCGCCTAGCGTAGCCTACAGTAATGTAAACAGATGGCGGACATTTTACATTTAACGCCTAGCCAGAAAACGAGAAAAGTTGACATTACAATCAAAAAACAAAACTGAAACAGTCCTAGGTCTAGGCCTAGACGTAGAAAATTATTTATAATACAAAAGTCTAGGCCAATCGTTCCTGTAGGATATAGGCATTGGTATGTGAATACTAAAATTTCTCACTTGACAAGCCCTAGGCTTAACTTGCCGACCCTAACCTGCACTTTCGTGTTCTGACACACACCCCGCTCAAAAAACTTACTTTGATGACTAATTAAAGCCTATTGTAGATAAAGAATACCATGATAGTCCTAGGCTATGCAAAAATTCAAGACAAAATGCTCGTTATTCTTTATCACAATGATCTCGCGAAATCTCCTGTCACATACAAAAAAAGAAAAACAAAAGACGGTGAAAATGTACATCCTTGTGGAGTTGTTTGTGTTGAGCGGAAGGGCGAGCACCGCCGTCTGTATGTAAATATGTACAAATATACGTACATTTAGTTTCCAATTGGCCTTGACTCAGCACAGTTATGACGTAGTACCGTCCAAAGATGGCGCACGCTCGTTTTTGGCGCGCAAACTGGGGGTCCAATTTACTTCTCGTTTAAATTACACAAAAAACATTTTTTTTAAATAAAAAAAAGTGCAGTGACTATTAAGACATGAATAAGAATTAAAATAAAATATAAAATATTAACTGGAATATTCCCTATTGTCGGAAATGCATATAACGTTTGTATGAGCCAACTTTACAATAAGGTGTTATTTGAGAACCGTGTCAAAAAGAACCGTGATGGCACACAGATATCTGGTCAGAATCAGTCTAGTGGAATGATTAGCTGACAGGATTGTAGCTGAACCAACCTTGCCGCCTATTTTTTCAAATAATATCTATGAAAATTTACTGCCTCATCGAAATTTATTGTTTTATTATAATCTATTGAATTAAAAATGCTAATTTTATTTATATGTATTTCCATCGAACTAATGAGTTTGTATAAGTGAATTACTTAATTAGCCTTCAGCGATCTCATTTTTGCATAATTATATTACCGGAAGTAATGCACTTCACTTTTCAGCCAATAGAGGGCATCCAGGTAGCCATTACCAAAATAATTTTCCTTAGAAACAGTCTTGAATTTGCCTTTCAAAAATAACTTTAAATAACGTATTTCATCTGATATTACTATCTTATAATTAGCAACCTAACTCTCTTATCAGAACTCTTTATATAATTCTGTATAATTTTGTGTATTTCAATGTCATGTTTGTAGCGGGCTGGAATGGTCCCATTCTGATTACGTTCCTTAGTTATAAACAACAGCCGTCAAGTATTTGAAGGGTTGCGGCACTGTGATTGGTCGAGCAGGGGAACAGCGGAACGTCTCGAGTCGATTGTCTCAGGGAACAGGCGGAAGTCAGGTTGGAACACTTGTTGGAGCCTGCAAACTTGGATAGCGAAGGCTGCGCCGTTAGGGTGGGCAGAAGAAGGCTGCATTTCATTTTTAGTAAAAATCATTGTTTAGGAGAGGTATCCGTCGTAATAAGTGTGGCCTATTGTTGCCAGTGCGTGAATATTGAGTTTGAAGTATAAATCGTCGAAATCGGTTAAGATTTACGATTATTCCTGAGATTAAGTTTTGCAAATTTAGCGTCTTTTTTATTCAGCATTGAACTGTGAACCTTTCGAACCACGTGTATTCGAAAACTGGAAGTCGTTGTTTTTGCGCCGTAAGTCTACAATATTTCGTTGTAGTTTCATTTTGGAACTTTATTAAGCAGTAGCACGATTTATGATCGTTGGAAGAACTTTTTAAACAAGTTTTAAGCGGTATTTTGGGCCTAGAAGCCACTTTGAGACAACAAGATAGGCCTAGTGGTTTCACGTATTTGCATACTACGCGAGTGTAGACCTAAGTAGAGAGAGAGAGAGAGAGAGAGAGAGAGAGAGAGAGAGAGAGACGACCTCAGTTCAGTCCTCCCGACTCAAAGGAGGAAATCTCAAAAAGATATGTATGGCACTAAAAACTTTCTACCAGGCGAACTTCCAGCGGCAGAAACAGTAGAGAGCCAAGAAGAAAAAAAAGAGGTTGCTTCAAGCAGAACATGAAAAGTCATACAGACAACGTGATTATGGAAAAATTAAAACACTGATGAAGGAAACATATGCCTCTCAACGACTGACAGTTACAGACGGTGAGAGCACGATGAACGAGATTAGAGCACAGTGGCCATTCCTGTTTGTGGTAAGTAACGTTGATCATAAGTCATTCATTTATCATTACCCATCAACATGACCAAAAACTCAGAGCTTCTGGCACACAACAATCAAATTGTAGACACTGCAGGTCTATGTTTTGTCAAATAACCGGCCTTTACTCGGTTTGATAATTATTATTTTTTAAATATTTCAAGTTTTCGCGCTCAAATAAAAAAAACTATACTTTCTAAAAAAATCCAATTAGTCTGGCAAGAACTAATTGCTCAAAATGCCTCGGCTTAGCTACAGTCGACGACCAATGAGAAAATTATCCTGGAAAACTATTATTACTATTTACAACCAATTTATACTATAAATTTAATTTTGCAATAATTTATACTGGTTTCATTAATTCATATAATTATTAAAATAGGACTTTTGGGTAAATAATGTAGTTATTCTAGGGTCACCTTGTTTAGGTGATAATAAGAAAAGGTAGGAAAGTATCCTATTGTTTGATTTTTTAAAATGAAAATTGATGGTTAGCTGGCTGAAATATTATACTAGATGAAAGGAAGTACAGGTTTTTAGTAACTGAAAAGAACACTCCAAATGCTGATCAAACAATCATCATACGTTATATTAAGACACGTATGGCAAATTAATTGGATTAGATATTGCTTTACGTCTCATATTTATGCAACTTGGCTAATCGAGACGAAGGGAGGGACGTAAGGGATGACGCGGGGGGACAAGGGGTGGACAGGCTTGTGCTGGTCAGAACCAGCCACAAGCATATGGGGAGGGCAGGGGTTCCCCCACGTCGTGGTCGTCTCCGTCTGTGTCATCATCCGTCCGTGTATCTTTGTCGTCGCCGTCGGGGAGGTAGTCAAAGGGAAGGGGTTCCCCGACGACGACCCAGAGCTCGCCAAGTACACAACAACAACAAACACAACAACACAACAACACAACAACAACAACAAAAACACACACACACACACAACACACACAACAACACAACAACAACAACAACAACAAGTAAATGCCTATTTATAAATTAATTGAACTTAACACTGTTCTTAGGTGAGAAAATAAGCTTTTAATTATGTTGCAATATTTCGAAAAGTTTCACTTTTCTTCGACAGGCAGACATTTACAAAAATACAAACATCTGAACAAACAATAACCACAGCTATGTGGATGAAAAATTAATTGCAAAGAAGTTGTATTTTTAAGTAATTTAACAAGGTGAAAGAAAAACATTAACAAACGATCTATCCCTAGCTTTAATTTATGACAAAACAACTAGGTATAAAAAATATAGTAGTTAGGACACTGATAAGGACGAATTGAGAGTAAAAATCAAGAAAATATTATCCCGTCATTCGTCCGCCACTTCTAATTTAAACAGACAGGAAATTGAGATGATAAAAAGCCTTAAGGATGATTCGTCTATCATCATTTTACCTGCAGATAAAGGAAAAGCTACTGTGCTTTTAGATAAAAAGGATTATATTCAAAAGTTTGAAAATATTTTGCAACCCGATAGTTACGAATTACTCAAGAAAGATCCGACAACTTCATATGAATCGTTGGTGTACAAGACTCTTAAAAAGCATGAAGGTTTTCTAGAAGCAAAAACTAGAACTTATCTAACACCTCACTATTCCAAAACGCCACATGCCTATGGTCTACCGGAAATTCATAAACCTTTGCTTCCGTTACGTCCAATTGTTAGTTCAAGAAATTCTCCTTTCAGTAATTTATCTTCTTTTTTATTAAATATCATTAAACCAATTGGAAGAAGTATCCATTCTTCTGTCACAAATTCTAAGGAACTTGTTGAGCTGCTGAAGGATACACAAATCGACAGAGATTCCAAAATGGTGAGCTTCGATGTAGTTAACTTGTTTCCATCTGTTCCTATAAAAGAAACACTAATTCTTGTTAAGAACAAACTCTCTACGGATTCAACTCTCTCAGAAAGAACTAAGCTACCAGTAGACAGCATCATGGAGCTATTAGAAATGTGTTTGACGTCAAGCTATTTTCAATTCGAGACTAATTTTTATCTACAACGTGATGGTCTTGCTATGGGAAGCTGTCTTTCTCCATTACTTGCTGACGTGTACATGGACCACTTAGAAACAAATGTTCTGAGTACTAATAAGCTTCATGTGATTCTATGGCGAAGATATGTCGATGATATAATCTGTATCTATAAAGGTGACAAAGATGAGCTGATTGAATTATTAAATGACCTCAATTCTTTTCATTCTAACATTAAATTCACAACAGAAGAAGAAAATCAAGCATGTCTACCGTTTCTTGATGTACTCATGAAAAGAAATAATGATAATGTTTCTACGTGTGTATACAGGAAACCTACCCACACAGACCAGTATCTTCATGCTAAATCCAATCATCCTTCCCACGTTAAAGAAGGAATACAAAAATGTCTACTATCTCGGGCTCAGGCCATTTGTTCAACTCCTGATAGTTTATGTGTAGAAGAGTCAAACATTAAAAAAGCATTAATGCAAAATGAATATCCAGAGAATTTCTCACAAAGGCCCAGATGTGTGAAGCCTGCTATAACAAATGCGATGTTATCAACAGATATTGAAACTGATGATGGTGGACGTGATATTCTTAAGACAATTGTGCTGGAATACCATCCAAATTTGTCAGAAAAGTTGAGACGCCTTTTATCTCCACACGGTATAAGAACTGTTTTCAAGTCATCACATACTTTTCGTAGTTTGTTGACAAAAACTAAACCTTACAACCCAATTCAATCATCAAAAAACTGTATTTATTCGATACCTTGTGAATGTGGAGCTCTCTACATTGGAGAAACAAAAAGACCGTTGAATGTCCGGATTAAAGAGCACAAAAATAACGTGAATAATCGGAAAGTTGATACTTCAAAATTGGCTGAACACGTGTTTGACAATCATCATTATGTTTCTTGGAACGACGCCTCCATCATCCAACATGAGGCCAATTGGTTCAAACGGAAACTGAAAGAATCTGCATTCATGGCTGTCACACCGGAGATTGTCAGTACACCCAGCACAGCATTTCCAGCGTTGTGGCAAGAATTCGTACCATCAAAACAAGATTAGTCTTACAGCTAACATCTTTCAACTTAAAACTAGGAAAACGCTTAAGTCCCGCCGCGTTGTTGGATGAGCGTAATTGGTGCATTGAGCTGCCAAGATTGTGTTATGAGGATTTTCTGTTGTTCTGTGACAAAATTATTACAAAGTCGAATAATTTCTTTAAATTAAATTTAAAAAATACAAAATTAACATTATTTTTTAATTTTTTTTATGAATCGTAATTTTTAAAAAAGAAAAAAATCGTAAAATTGCGATTTTCATAAAAAATAATTATTCGATTGCGCTCAAATTTTACAAAAATATATTTATTCATAAAATTAAGGTTCTGTGAAAAATTCATTACAATAGGATAAAGCATGTAGGTGTTATAAGTCAAAGACTTGTTTAAAAAAAGAAAAAACCTGTAAAATTTCGATTTTCATGAGAAATAATTTTTCGATTGCGCTCAAATTTCACACGAATATCTAAATTCATAAAATTAAGGTTCTGTGAAAAAAACCATTAAAATCGAATTAAGCATGTAGGTGTTATAAGTCGAAGAAATATTTTTAAAATCGAAAAAATTCGTAAAATGGCGATTTTCATGAGAAATAATTTTCCGATTGCGCTCAAAAACGTGGCAGTTCTAAGTTCAGAGATTTCGAAGGTCTCCATAAAATTTCATCGCAATTGGAGTATCGGTTTAGCCGGAATCGTGTTAACAAACACACAATAATACAAACAGAAAAAAAAAAAAAAAAAAAAAAAAAAAAAAAAAAAAAAAAACATCGCGGATTTTTTTCTCCAGTGTAGTGAAATGGAATCTTCGCTTCGCTCGCTACGCTCGCTACGCTCATCCAATAATTTATTTTATTGCATTTATTTATTACTATATATTTTTTCCACTATAAACTAAAACTATCAACTCAAACTATAAACATTGAACTTTCAACTAACAACCAATTATCTATCAAGCCTATAACTACTATATTTTTTATACCTAGTTGTTTTGTCATAAATTAAAGCTAGGGATAGATCGTTTGTTAATGTTTTTCTTTCACCTTGTTAAATTACTTAAAAATACAACTTCTTTGCAATTAATTTTTCATCCACATAGCTGTGGTCGGCTGTGGTTATTGTTTGTTCAGATGTTTGTATTTTTGTAAATGTCTGCCTGTCGAAGAAAAGTGAAACTTTTCGAAATATTGCAACATAATTAAAAGCTTATTTTCTCACCTAAGAACAGTGTTAAGTTCAATTAATTTATAAATATCATTGACCTGTTCTACTAAAGTTTCTTTTGAAATAAGTAAATGCCTACCTAGTTCTGATCAGAAACGACTAATTCAAGATTGATATGATTTTAAACAAAAGAAAATATCTATCAAATATTTAAAAGTTACAAAGTATTTTTATAAAATAAATGGTTTTTTATCAAAGATCAAAGTACCCATCGTAGATGTACAGGTACAGCTTGAAGGTACAACAGGTACAGGTACAACCATGAAGAGGCTGATACGAGAATTATTGTGCATGTATGCAATGCTTTCAACTTGGGAAGGGAAGAAGTACTTGTTCGAACAGTTGATTCAGATGTGGTTGTCCTCTGTGTTGTTGTTGCTTGTGTCTTCAGTGGGAAAAAAATTGTGGGTAGAGTTTGGCGTAGGAAAACATACCCGAATCATAGCTACTCATGACATTGCCGATACTCTTGGAGTGGACAAATGTGCAGCACTGAATTTCTTCCATGTGTTCACTGGTTGCGATACCTGTTCGTCATTTGCTGGCAAAGGTAAAAAGTCGGCATGGAAAGTGTGGAACCTACTTCCAGAAATAACATCTACGTTCAAAAATCTATCAACGACAACAACACAAGAACTGGATGAATATACAATAAAACAACTAGAGAAGTACGTAATCATATTGTATGATAGAACAAGTACCTCCACCACAGTAAATGAGTGCCGCAAAGAACTATTTACGCAAAAGCGAGTGGGTATGGAAGCATTGGTGCCAACAGAAGACGCACTGAGGCTTCATTCACCTCTCCTAAAATCTGCTCGACTCAGAACAAACCCAGCAAATCAATACAGTTCCCTAAAATCGCATTCCTTAATATCTGCTCAATCCGGAACAAAATCGAAGAAATTGAGCTTCTCACCAAGCACCTCTCCCCTGATATCTATTGCTTCTCGGAACACTGGCTTACTCCACACGAAATTAACTCCTTTTTCATCTCCGGCTACGCTAATATTGACTTTTTCTGTCGCTCCACGTTCATCCATGGAGGTGGTGTCCTTGCCAAACCCCACCTCAACCTCATTCCCATCCATGAAGTCAAACCCTACTGCACCGAGAAGGTGTTTGAATGTGTGGCTAACGGACGCCCCGCGTGCGGTGGGCATACAACCGACGCAACCTGCAGACAGGCCCAATGCGGTCATAGCCATTAATTGACCAAGTCATTACCTTACTCGTACCAGGTCGTCATCAGTTAGCAGCCACTGGAGATAATGGGAAGGTGTGAGGATGTTGGCTGGGATGGGGAAGGACTGGGTGGGAACGGCGGAGTGGTTGTTGCAGAGAATGCCGGCAAGTATGGAGAAGAAAATAGTGAAAGAAGAAAATAAAGATGATGAAGGATGTGTGAATGAAAAAAGGAGTGATAAAGAGTTGCACGAGAGCTTTCTCTGCAACACACACCCCATCCGGCCAGAGCTCGCCTCTAGATTCAGGAAGTAATATACTACTCTTCATACTAGCTGATGTTTGCAAGTTGGACTTTTTCTCTTGAATCGCCTTTTACGATTAGCAGAGCCATGCTCTGGGCCTATTCTACCCCGGGCCCAGACAGGGAGATAGAGCTAATGTCTGATGGTAATGAAACGGAAGCAGTGGTATTAACAGCTGATAGCCAGGTCTCGGAATACAAACTTAAAGTGAGGAAGAGGCCGAACTTGCCAACACTCACTCATTTGAAATCATCTGGGCCTCTGCCAATGGGATACCACCACAAACACACCACCTTGACCAATAAGGCAATTGCGTCCAGGCGTCCTGTCATCACTAATGGAAAAATAAATTTTAAAAAAAAGTCTACCAAATCCTTTTTGTTTTGTGTTTGTTCCCTGGTACCAGAACCAGGGAGAGGAACACAAAGAGAAGACTTTAGATGACTTCCGTAACATCACAAGTGCCATGACAGTAACACCGTCCGCAGGCATTTTGCCACACGGGGCCTTTGTTGAGTACCTGCGACCTGGGGACGAGGATGTTACCATCTTCCGGCACTATATCCCTGACCTCGTGGCCTCTAGAGGGAACTCCCCACCTATGTGGTATAGTAGGCTGTTGTTCTAGATAAGAAACATAGTAGATACCAAGTAGGCCTACACACAACATTCAATCACTTCTATCTTCTAATCTCAGTTATATGTTTGTCAAGGTGTGAGGTGCACAAAAACCTTTATATTGATATTTTGTATTAAGTTGAAATCATTGGATGAGCGTAGCGAGCGTAGCGAGCGGAGCGAAGATTCCATTTCACTACACTGGAGAAAAAAATCCGGAATGTTTTTTTTTTTTTTTTTTCTGTATTTTTGTCTGTTTGTTAACACGATTCCGGCTAAACCGATAATCCGATTGCGATGAAATTTTATGGAGGTCTTCGAAATCTCTGAACTTAGAACTGCCACGTTTTTGAGCACAATCGGAAAATTATTTCTCATCAAAATCGCAATTTTACGATTTTTTTCGATTTTTAAAAAATTTCTTCGACTTATAACACCTACATGCTTTATCCGATTTTGATGATTTTTTCACAGAACCATAATTTTATGAATTAAGATATTCTTGTAAAATTTGAGCGCAATCGAAAAATTATTTCTTATAAAAATCGAAAATTTACGATTTTTTTCTTTTTTTAAATTACGATTAATTAAAAAAATTAAAGATTAAAGTTTATTTTTCATTAAATTTAAATTAATTTTAAAAAAATCTTCAACTAAGTAATGATTTTTTCACAGAACAACAGAAAATCCATATAACACATGGTAGCTCAATGCACCAATTACGCTCATCCAACAACGCGGCGGGACTTAAGCGTTTTCCTAGTAAAAACCAAGTACGTACGGTATTGGGAAAATCATTTATTCTATGGTAATTTGTCCTACAATGTCTTCTGGAGCACCTTATTAGTCAATTATTCTTCGATAAGACGTTTCTGAAGGGCCATGGAAAACAGTATGTCGTAAACATTAAAACGTAAAAACGAAAATATTGAAATAATTTATAATAAATAAACTATAAAAAAAGTAGACAACAACAACAAATCCGGGCCAGTAAGAAAAACTTGTTCCTATCAAACGTATGGTATCTACTTTCTCATAGGCCCAGGCTGGTCCATGTATTGAGATATACAAAGTAATTACACTAAAGTATACATGCATTATCTTGTCTTATTTCAGGGAGCTGAATGAGATTTTTGCAAAACGGTCAAATGTACAACATACATACAAGCAAGTCATTACCCATCTTACCTGCCAGCTACAGATAAAAAACAAAATACAACTTGTCGTTGTGTTGTGTGCTGGATGATTGCTCAGCAACATTCAACTGAACGATAACTCTGTTCAACTGGTAAGAGGGTCACCAGAGTTCGATAAACTGTAGAGTGTGATTCAGCCTAGATTGAACGACCTTCAAAGTTGCATTTGCTTAAATCGGTATAACCAACACAGGAAAAATAAAATTGCTAACGTCATTTTTCGACTCCGTGCGCTGCGTGCGTGTGGCGAGGTGACGAACTAGGTAAATGTCAACAGATCATTCCAAACGTTGGAGGTTATATTTCATTTGGATACTGTCATTGCGTGTTATGTTTTGTCACTGAGTTGTTTTGGATATTAAAATTCTTTGTCTAATATCATTGTTATTTTATTTTAATCAACACAATTCTATTTGCATAAAAATTGAACTAGGCCCAAGGGCGAGGATACTACACTTCGTTCTAGCCTAGCCTAGGGCCAGGCCTAGTCTATGCAATTCTCTTTGGGGGTTGGGGGGGGGGAGCCTAGGCCTAGCTTCAATATGCAGCCTAGGCTAGCTAGATCTAGTCCTACATTAATAAAACAGGGAAATTCTTGTGATATGTGTTCAATTTGGGGAAACTACGCCTAGCCTAGGGCTACGCGTAGCCTAGCATCGGCCCAACCCAGGTAGTGTAGCCTAGGCCTAGGCCTAGTATTTATAGCCCTACCCCCCAAAAGGAATATAAAAAGTATTTTTTCTAAAAGCCTTAGGTCTATAACAGTTGTCTTGTACGTATTTACTGTTTAGGTACCTAGGCCCTACCTAATTGGTTGGCTTAGGCCTTCTTGACTGATTTTTCCCGTGGGCCCAAATAGTGCATGGCTTAGTGGCAAAGACCTACTTTACTTCAACATAAGACAATTGATAGACCTACTCATTTAATCAATACTTAGGCAAGGCCTACATAACATTAAAATATTCTTAATTAATAATTAGTCAAGCCCAGAACTCAGAAGAGCAACCAAGTAAAGAAATTAGTCAGAAACAAGATTAAAGCAGACGACGTAGGCTAGGGCCTATCTGTGCTGTGCAGACGACAGGCCTTTAGTAATATTTTAGCTGATTGTATGAAAGTACGGTATTGGGAAGATCGCTCATTGGTCAATAAAAAAAAACCATTGTTGTCAACTGTGAAAACGAATAATGACTTGACATTTGTTTGTTATTTATTACTTTCAATGAATTTGATCGTCCAGATTACATTACATTAATCTTGTAAACAATAATTTAGTATTTGCACCGTGTATAATTCGTTGATATTTTTAAAAGTACGTTTTCAATTAGAGACCCCCAATTTTGTTCTAGTGGTTAACATGAAAAATGGCCACCAAACAGTGTCAAAAGGTCATTCAAAGTTGTGTGATTCGTACTCTACAAAATAAGGCATTTTCTAACAATGCTGGGAGAACGATTTCAAGAATGTTTTGAGCCAAGCAAACTTTTAGCTGTAGATGAGTCAATGATCAGATTCAAAGACAGAAGCTCGCTAAGCAATTTATGCCTAAAAAAACATCAAAAGAGGCTACAAAGTTTGGATGCTATCAGGGGCGTAGGAATAGGGGGTGCAAGGGGTGCGGTCGCGCCTGGGCCGGGGCCCTCAATGCCGCGAAGGGGCCCCGAAGAGCGCGAGGGTGTAATTTTTAAATATAAAATGTCTTTATTTTCATTGGAAATTAATTTCTCGATATGACAAAGATGGCACTTAATTATTGTTGTTTGAATGTTCCGCGTATTTTACACCCCCATGCCCCTTCCCACACCGCAACCGCTCAGCTGAATCCAAACTACAGAGGAAGGAATACGTTCCGAACACATTTCTTGCGTGCGATGTTCGTCTTTCACTCTCGCTTGCACTCGCTAGAATAGCTCGCTGGCCCGCGCCGTGGTCGACTACTGAAAGTCCAGCCAGCCACAACCTGTACGAACTGCCCACGTTTTCCCATGCATGTGCATGTACTTCACGTGCGTTCGGTTCGGGAGTGATAATTTTCCGCCTGTGTAGTGTTGTGTTACTTCAATTGGTGATTGGTGTTGTGAACCCAAGAAAAGTCAGTCAGCAAAGGCAAAAATTAAACGAAAGAGAGACGAACAATAATTGTCTATGGAAATTAGTAAAATGCCAAAGTTAAGTTCCTTTTTTTAAACTAGGCCGAATTCCACGTCACTCACTGTCTCAGATCGCTCTACAGGCTATTTTGAGCAAAAAAAGGACCAAAAAAATTTTCGCCTCCGCCGGCTGGGGCTTCGCCCCAGACCCCGTGTAGCCCACGCAAGTACAGGGACAGGGGCCTATCAGAAAACCCTGCACCTGGGCCTTTGAGCTACTAGCTACGCCACTGGATGCTATGCGACAAATCGGCTAACATATAT
Source organism: Sweltsa coloradensis (assembly GCA_024449915.1). NCBI lineage: Eukaryota > Metazoa > Arthropoda > Insecta > Plecoptera > Chloroperlidae > Sweltsa > Sweltsa coloradensis. Next base: position 137,685 of record JAMZAV010002610.1, read on the forward strand.
TTGTTTCAGATTTACACTGGTAAAGCTGGAGATACGGCAGAAAAAAAACTCGGAGAACAAGAAGTCAAAGATTTGTGTGTGGTCGGTCGAGCCGCGGTATCTCTTATTTATGATGTCCGGAATTTGTCCGGTAATCTTGTGCCAGTGTGTCGGGGAACATTTCTGAGTGTTTTACGCATTTCTCGTAAAAGACTTTCTGGAGTCACAGGGCGTTATCATGCAACTGGTGAAATTCCTAAAGAAACCCGTGGAGGCGACCGCCATAGTTTGAAAAATGCAACTAAACGTAATTCAGTGAAGGCCTTTATTGAAAAGTTCAATATTATTGAATCTCATCAGTGGCGTAGCCAGTAGGGGGGCAGGGGGGGCGAATGCATCCCCCCGCCCCCTTGTCCCAGCGCCATCTTACCACCTGCCAAGTCCCAAAAATACATATATGTGAAATAATAAATACGTAAATCCTTTGTGACACCTTCGTCCTTAGTCGCCTTTGTAGGTAGCCATGTGCCGCCTATGTTGATAAAACCACGCGCGGAACAGATTTGCTTCAACATTGCTTCAAATTTTTCCTGTTTAGAACCATCCAGTTTTTCCGATGAAAGAAATATCTTAGCTCTCCAAGATTTGGCACCTTTTTACAAAAATGACATTTCTCATTCACTTATTGCCGATGAATATTACTCATTCCGTGCTTTATACTGCAATCTTTCTGCAGAAGGTGAAAAGCTTAATGTTGACACATTATTGGAATTCTTACAAGCTTTTTTTTTATTTCCTGACCCCCCTAGACCCAAAACCTGGCTACGCCACTGAATCTCATTACTGTCGTGGTGACTCGAAAAGGCAATATCTGTCCCCACAACTAAACATTAAAAAGATGCGGAGGTTATATAATGAACAATGTATTGAATTTACATTAAAAGTAAGGGAATGTTTCTTTTGAAATATTTCCAACAGGGGATACAATATTGGTTTTGGCTCCCCCCGGACTGATGTGTGCTCAACATGTTTGTCACTGACTGAGCGCATTAAACACGAAAATGATGCGGTTAAGAAGCAAGACCTGATGTCGAGAAGAGGGTACACAAACTGCGTGCCGCAGCTTTTTTTCAATATTTGAGAGAAGAAAGAAGGGGGCTGATGACTTTTTCTTATGACTGTCAAAAGAACTTAGTTTTACCCAAAGTGCCCGACCAAAGTGCTTATTATAGCCGTCAACTCTATATCTACAATTTTACGATAGTTAAAGGTTCCTCTAAAGGTCCACTTAATCCTGAAACAGGAAAAATATGTTGCCAGACAGAAACCGAACGTCCAAAAGGTTCTAATGAAATTGCTTAATGTGTGTTCAATTATTTATCGGAAAACAAAGAAACATTGTCGATATTGATACCATCCGGCTAGTGGCCGATGGCTGTGCCGGTCAAAATAAGAATTCAATTATGGTGGGCATGTGCTCAAAATGGCTAAAAGATCATGCACCTAGATCAGTGAAAATAATTGAACTTATATTTCCGGTATCTGGACACTCATACATTCCTCCCGACCGTGTTTTTGGTCTTATTGAAAAAGAAATTAGGAAGAATGAGGTGATTGCAGATCCTGAAGAGTACATTGACATTTTTTCACGGTATGGCTCTATTGTTAGGGTTGGAAATGACTTTCCAGTTTGCGATTGGAAGACCGCAGCACAGGAGATTCTCAAGCCACCAGGCCAATGGCATTTCAAATTTAAGCAAGCAAGACGGATAATCCTTCACAGAACATAGTATATTGGTTCAAGGTGAAGAAAGCTACAGAACCAACATAGTGAATCCCAAAGGTGTTTGCAAAAAGGGAAAACTAATTTCCTATCAATAACAATAACTTTAACAATAACTTTATTCACCTTGACTCATACATTGCATAAGTATAACTCTTTTTAGAGAAAGTGAATAGCCTAATATTATATAATATAAATAGCCTATCTAAACGCTGTTGAAATTCCCAATGAAAACACAGTGAAACCACTTAAACTGCGTGATGTGAGGTCACTATTAGTTAGCCATTATAGCCAAGATTGGTCATCTTTTGCATCCCTGGCGTGATACAAGACCATTCTCGAAGGAGTTGGGGATGACGGTGAAGAAGAAGATGATGTCAATGAAGATATGATTTGCGAGCCACAACTGCCTTACGCTGGCCTTGTTGTTTAAAATCATTTACCATAATTGTGTAGGACTCTGAACTAGTGATGAACCATTGAAACCGTTAAAATTCTCAATACAAATTTTTCAAAATGTTTATTTTATTCTTTGTTTTGGTAATGGCCAAGTTGCTAGTATGGGGAAAAAAATTGATTATTTTATTCTTTGTTTAGGTAAAGGCCAAGTTGCTAGTATGGCAAAAAAAAGGTTTGTTACATTGTCCTACCCCAGGGAGACCTAACTTTGTTGCCAATCAAAGATCCACCAGAATCTGCAGCTCTTCTTTTGGGAAAATTTGCAAGGCAACAGGAAGAACTAACTTACAATCCTTGGCCAAAGCATTGGTCAACCTACAGCTACCACGTGGCCTTTCTACACCTTTCTAGAAGATTTTTATTCGAGCAGGCATACTAATAAATAATCCCCCATTTGTTGTTGTAGTCAAAGATAAAATATCGGCTAAAAATCCTTGCAAGTGGTTAATACAGCCAAGCCCTTTCCAGCATGGGTGTATTCTTATGAAACAGGTAGTTACGAACCACCAAACGAATACTTTCGGCACTATTTCGGCACTGAAGTCTATACACATTGTGGAACAATCGAACATGTATGCGACTCAAATAAATCCTATTAGACCACATAACCACATAACGTCGACCTATTTTAATCTCAAAACTATTTACAGTCATGTATTGTGTTATGGTTCAGATAATAATTGTCAGTTTGTAAAATATGAACACATGCAAAAAAAAAAGGGGTGGGCCTTGGGCCTAGGCTAGGCCTAGCCTAGCCAGCACAAGGGTCTAGGCCTACATATGCTTGCTTCCGAGAAAAGCCAAGTACAGGGGCTTTGCCTGTTTACATTAGGCATGGATGTAATGTAGATATTATAATAGTCTTTGGCCTAGGCCCCTACAACAGGCCTAGGCCTGTCGCCTATATCATGCACTTATTGGCCTATCGTCAGCCTCGGCTAGGCCTAGGCAATAAAATGGGTGTAGGCCTAGGACTAGGCGATTACAAGTCTGCCCAACCCTAGGCCTAGGCTCTATAGACTTATATAATCTGGATACAGCTACTATTTATTTTTTATTTATACAGCTTTGACCCTTATTTGTTCTTCAGAATGCCACGAAAGGATTTATCGCGGAAAGAAGAGCAGATTTTGGAGCAACTATATGCCATTGATGACGCCCAGGGAGAGGACTCTGACATCGGGGGAGATTCTGACGCTGAAGACGTACCAGTCCTGTCAAATTTGCAACCCAGAACTTCAAACCTACGATCAGCTGCTGATTTGACTCTAGGATCAACACCCATCATCTCGGATTCAGCCAATATTTCACAATGTACCGTTGTGCCTGCATTGCGAGATAATTCGAACATCAATGAAGGTATCGTACACTCAGATCCGATACAAGTTGCAGGTTCCAGTAGGCCTACACATGATGAACTGGCAGACTTACAGTCCGATAATGAAAGTGATTATGACAGTGACCCAAATTATGAACCTACTTCTCCAACACCTAGTGATGATCATGATCATGATGTTATTATGAGCTCATCTGAAGATGAGGATGATGTTGATGTTGATGATAGCCCAATTGATGATCAGCCATCAAATAAGTATAATTGGGGAAAAACTGGCTATCAACCAAAACTGTTTACAAAACACAAATTTTCTCAGCCATTTGGTGCACGTTTTGATATCGATGTAACAAGCCCACTGAAAATTGTACAAAAGTTTTTAACACTAGCTCTGTTGACATTTATTGTTGACCAATCAAATTTGTATTCAACACAGCATGCGACAACTTTAGATTTGTCCATTGAAGAATTAAAAGCTTTCATTGGAATGCTCATTATAATGGGGTTCCATACTTTGCCGAGCATTCGCCTATACTGGAGCACAGATGAGAATTTTAATTTTGAGCGCATTACCCGTGTGATGACCCTCAAACGTTTTTTAAAAATTTTACGCTTGCTCCACCTAAATGACAACACAGCTATGCCACAGTGAGGCACACCCAACTTTGATAAGTTGTATAAAGTTAGACCACTTGTTGATTATTTACACAAAAAGTTCTCCAAATGTTTTTGGCCATCACAACAATTGTCAGTTGACGAGAGCATAGCTTTCAAGGGCAGGCATAGCATGAAACAGTACATGCCAATGAAACCTACCAAACGAGGTTTCAAGGTATGGGTAATTGCATGTGCTGTTTCAGGCTATGTCTGTGGTTTTGACATTTACACTGGAAAAAAAGATTCTGAAGTAACGTTGAGTCTGGGAGAGAAGGTTGTTCTCTTCCTATGAACACCTTATGAAGGTTTATTTTACAGCATTTTCTTTGATAATTTTTTCAGTAGTTTCAATCTGATTGATAAACTGTTAGAAAAAAAGCTGTTTGGTTGTGGGACAATGCGAGCCAATCGCAAACATTACCCAAAAACATTTTTAAAAACTGACAAGAACCTGAAACATGGTGACATGGATACAGTGCAGGCAGGGGATATAAGTTTAGTGAAATGGATGGACAGAGGGAAAAAGTCAGTGTCAGTTGTTAGTAGCATGCACAACTCATCCCATAAGACAACTGTAATTAGACCTAATAAAACAGGTGAAAGAGATCGTGTAGAATGTCCTCTATCAATCGCTGATTATAATCAGTACATGGGGGGAGTGGATAAATTTGATCAGTTACTATCTTGCTACAATATATCGTGGAAAAGCAGGCGTTGGTGGATGAAAATTTGGTACTATTTAGTCGATATGATTATTGTGAACAGTTATATCCTTTATAAAACTACACTCAAGGAAAAAGGTGTAACAAAATTCATGTCACAGCTACAGTTTCGTTCCAAATTAGCTAATGAACTGATCGGTTCATATTCATCACGCAAGCGCTCCGGCCAAGTGGACGTAAAAAAAACCGGTCCGACGGAAATAAAACCGTCATTAATTCTGTTCGATTATTTGATGTTGGGGCTCACATGCCGACTATTAGTACGTACCGTCGATGTGCATTTTGTAGCACCAAGGCTAAACAAAAGCGCAGCAATTTAATGTGTGCTAAGTGTAAAGTCAGACTTTGCAAATCATGTTTCGGACCCTTTAAATAAATTTAAAAAAAAAAAAATTTATTTAGAGTCTACTCACTCAGTTATATAACTGATTTTCAGTGGGGGACTTTAAATCAAAGCGACCAAGCCAACCCTGCAGGCCCCGACGCAATCGACGAGTGAGCGATAACCAACCAAAGATCGATATTTTTAATAGGAAATATAGCAATCAGTGGTATGGACAGTGCGAACACCCGCGAATCAACGCCAGAATCAACAAGGCCGATTCAGAACAACTCTGAAATTTATTATGTGCTTCGTTGCTAGGACGGCTCCAAAGTCACCGTTTACAAACTCCTAAGACAAGAACTGATGGACTTAAGTCCAAATCAGAAGTTAAAAAACTTCTGACTTTAGCGGGAATCGAACCCTGGACCTTCTGCATTGGAAGCAGATACGCTAACCACAAGACCAACGAGCCCTTTCACATGAACAATCCTGTAACTACAAACTAAGGCAACAATATGCATATTATGTAACCATGTAGGCCCCTACTTAGGCCTAAATCTTTCTTCGCAATGATAGGCCTACATTGAGTGCACATCGGGTTATTTACATTCCATGAAATGTTGTAATTAGTAATTTGGGTTATTAAAATTAAATTTTTATTTGGTAACATGTGAAACAATATTTTGTAATATGTAATTATAATAAAAACAACCTACATTTACTATTTTTAGAGAGGTGGTATATTATTTTACCAGTGCACAATCCTTGAACTCCATCATCTGAAGTGGGCAGTGGTAGATATATTTACCACCCAAAAACTACCCTATGCATGTATAAAAAAAAATTAAAAAAAATATATTATCAATACAGAAGCCAAGGACAATCTTCACATCAAATTTCAGAATTTTCCAAAGGGTCCCACTGTTCTGTTCTGACGATTGTAAAAAATAGGGACAAAATAGAAGACTCCTTCATCAAGTGTGGTGGTAGTGGGTGTAAAAGGCAGTGGCTACGATACGAACTTAGTCACCGACATCGCCGTCCTTCGTCTGGAGGCTCCGTTCAACCTCAGCACCAGGGTGAACCTGGCCTGCGTGGACTGGCGGAAATCTCTAGAGCGACGGCAACTTGGAGATGGATCCATCGGCGTTGTAATTAGACTTCGTACAATCTTGATTGGTACTTCATTTGAGAAGCAGGACAGAATAAACACTGCGGGAAGTGTCATTATAAAATATTATCCCTAACATGATGAACATTACGATGTAATCTGACTCAGTATGGCCGTCCTAATGCGTTGGATTGGATTGGATTGAATATTGCTTAACGTCTCATATTTATGCACTTTGGCTAATCGAGACGATGAGTGGTGATAGATGAGGATAAATTATGAACAGAAGGGAGGAGGGGAAACCCGGTACCGGCACGTAGCCTAGCTGTCTAGGCCTAGCAAATTAATGTTGAGAACGTTATTTCACCTATGCCAGTCTACACACAGAAAAATACAAGACCTTCGACTGACAGCAGAAGTAAGAACTGACCCACAAATTGCTCATGCCTGTGGGATGGTAGACACCCTAGCATTCTTGCCAATAAATCATGTCATCGATGTGATGGCATACCTGTGGCAGTACGCACCACAAGTTCTATGTCCGCCCCTACCCTTAAACCTACCTCAGAGAAGCAAAAGCCATTGCATCTCCCAGTGGGTTTCCAAGGACCTCAAGGTTTTCGTCATGTCCCGACCCTCTTCACCCCGCTATTGTGGAATGTCCATGAAACAACCCTCAACGACCATGACCGAACCAACAACCTAGCAGAAGGATGGAATAATGCTTCAAAATCTATCATTGGTCATTTAATAACATTAAAGAAGAGAAAAGAGCAGGAGGTAACATCTACAAAACGCAAGCCAAAAATAAATGGAAATGGCCCAAAAAAAGAAAAAGACGCAAGTCAAAAAAGCGATGTTGGCATCTGAAGATGATGTGCAACCAATACTATTAGACGATTCTGAAGAAGAAGGGATACCTACTCCAGCGATTATTCCTTCAATTCCTGTGGAAAAATGTGAAGATATCAGCAAATTTAAAAAAGGGACATATGTCTTAGTGAACTTTAAGGCGGGCCATAAAAGTAAGGCTTCGTATGTTCATGCTTGCGTTATTCAACGACCGGCTGACTTAGAAGATGATGATGATCCAGAAGTTAGTGTAATGGCTCTTAATTGCCTCAATCGTTCTAAAACAATCTTTAAAATGAATGAGAATGACATTTCATTTGTGAAAACAGAAAACATTTTGGGTATTATTTCACCACCGGAAATAATTCGAAATGGCTGTCGAATCCAGTATCAGTTTGAAGGGTCACTGGACCAAGTTTATGAAAAAGCCTAAACTTCTTATTCTAACCCATTCTTATGATTATTAATGTCCATTGTGCATCAATAAACAGCAATTTCCAAAGTAAAATCTTCAAATTACTATTCCTTTTGTATCCATCCTAATTTGCACCTCAATTAAAAATTGAGAATAACAAAATGTAAACTTTTAAAATGCTTACATCTTATTCTCATTGAGCCATAGTTTAATTTAAAATTGATCCACACTTACCCCAGACGTTTTTGTGACCCCCTAAGCCACATTAGTAAAATTAGTCACACTTGCCCCAGCCCATATCACACTTGCCCCATTTTGATGGGGGAAGTGTGATAAACGCTTTTCATTCTGTAAAATGCCTAGGGGTTGTGATAACTAAAAAAAGGGTGAATGCCAGGAAAATTTGTTTGAGAATTAGCATATCGTGCAAAATAACCTGGAAATGGGTCAGTACTGACTGCAATGTATAATAATATACGACTAATAAATTATACATTTAACACACAAAACTCACACAACCTCAAATTTATTTTAAAAAAATAAAAAATAAAATAGGACGTGCAAATCGTGCAAAAGGTGTACAAGGCGCAGTTCTGCGTGAACAAAGTTAATGAGATCGACGACCAGCTCCGTCGTAGCAAGGTCAAGGAACTGACTGAGCGCGCCAACAAAACCTAGCAGACCGCAAACGCTTACCAACAGGAGTCGTGTCAGAGCGAGGAGATCAGCGAAAAAGACATCCTAGCGTTGCACTCGTCTGCTACAAGGCAATCACTAAATGCTGTTTTGACACGCCAAAAAAACGAGTGCATCTCGTGCGAGAAGCTGTTGTGTCGTCGCGACGCTATTGATTGATAATGGTAGGGCAACACCGGGACTTAGTGGCTTGATTGAAAAAAACAAACAGAATACTCGAACATTTAATGTGTCGCTTTATGATAAGCATTAATTTGTGGTTGACGAGAAGTTCAATGCTAAACAAGCTATTCTGTTGGCCGTGTTTGTTGTTTGCTCATGACAGAACAGCAAGTTGGGTAAGTGGTGGGTTTTGCTCGCTTGGAAATCTACATAGGCCTAAAGCAATTGATCGACATGAGACGTCGATAAGTCATTTGCGATCGTGTGTTTCTTTGACTGCGTTTTATTTTTATTTTTATTTTTTTTATTTATGTCTCTATTTGCAACAGGCAATGTAGCCCACTAGTGAAAATTTAATAGAGAAGGGAGGAGGGGAAACCCGGTACCGGCACATAGCCTACTCCTACCGAAAAGTACCAAGGGGACCAACGGCTTTACGTCCCATCCGAAAGGACGGTGTAACTTTTGACAGTCATATAGGTTCCTCCACTAACCCGGACTGCCGAGCAGACGGCGCCAAGGAGAACGAAGCTGTCACACAAGCTTACGAACCCTAGTCTGCTCTAGCCAGCGATATACGTGTGTTTCAGGGCAGAGCGGCGACCCACTCAACCCCTGACCACGCCCGATGTTGCTTAACTTCAGTGTTCGAGTGGGAACTGGTTAAACGACCGCGGCTAAATCGCTGGCAGACCAGGATTGAAACCGAATTAAATGAACAGTTGAAACGATCCATATCTGATCATAACAAAGCGGTTGAAAGGAATACAAGATATTAAAAAGGCTCATTAACGGAGTTTGTTATCTAAGCAAACAGGGGCTAGCATTTAGGGGCCACTTGCTGAGTATGATAGCCTTCTGGCCACTCATCTTCAGACATCAACTGTGTTTAAGGGAATTTCAAATAGAATCCAGAACGATTTGATTGACTCTATTGCACACGGCATAATATTAAACGAAATTCAGTGTTCTAGCGTCTCTGTGTAAGTAGACGAAACCACCGACGTATCTAACAAAGCACTGTTTTCTTAAGTGGTGCGGTACATAACCGATGACGGTGTGAAAGAGCGTTTTATGGGGTACTGTGACGTCACAGAAGATAAGCGCGCTCCTGCGGTCGCCCAATTTATTGAAGAACAGCTTTTAAAGTTCGGGTGCTCACAAAAGCTTGTTGCACAATCATATGATGCCGCAGCCGTAATCGCGTCGCATTTAAACCGTCCGTCCACATTCAGGATGTCACGGGCGTTGTGCCAGAGGACGTCGCTTCACTTTCGCCCGGAACGTAGCGTACAGTGCTTATGAGACGACATCGCCAGGCGCCAGCAGAGGCGGGCGACTGGCACCACGTGTCGGTGGTCGCCTCGCTGGTGGTGGCCGGTGTTTGAAGAGATCCACCTGTGGCTCGCCGGCTCGAGTCCACGCCGTCGCCGGCGGTGTGCGGTGTCAACAACGCGGCACGCATGAGCCTCCCCTCTCACGAGCGAGATCGCTTCCAGCTGACTCGCCAAACAGCCACCCGGTACGCGAGCTTGCTCACGAACCTAGCAAATGGCATCAGCCGCCGAAGTCTCGGACACAACCGATGATGCATAGATCGTAAAGACAACCTCGTTTACAAAAATATACAAACTTGATATTTTCAACAACAAAAATTTTAGAAAACAGTTGTTTTATTAATTATTTTCCTGTCGAACGTCTAAAAGTGCAGTTGTGCTATATTCTCGACGATGAGAATGACGTTATGAGAACGTTATAGCGAGACATACAAACAAAAAAACAAACAAACAAACAAAAAAACAAAACCAGTGACTAATTTTTCCGGCAGAGTCAAATGGAAACGCTCGCTTCGCTGGCTTAATTATTGGATATTGCTTAACGTCTCATATTTATGCAACTTGGCTAATCGAGACGAAGGGTGGGACGTAAGGGATGACGCGAGGGGACAAGGGGTGGACAGGCCTGTGCTGGTCAGAACCAGCCACAAGCGTATGGGGAGGGTAGGGGTTCCCCCACGTCGTGGTCGTCTCCGTCTGTGTCATCATCCGTTAGTGTTGTCATTGTGTTCGCCGTCGGGGAGGTAGTCAAAGGGGGGAAAGTTCCCCGACGACGACCCAGAGCTCGCCATTAGTTTCAGGGAGAAGGACTTCCCTAATCACGGGTCAAACCACGAGAAGGTTGCGAGTTGGAATTTGATGGCCCCAACCAGCTTACAATCACGATTATATAGCCTAATCTTATGACGAACAGTCAATATACTTTGTGCAACAGTGCATCACAATGAGCGAGCCTAAAAGACGAAAAGAAGGAGTAGCGGCTTCACGGCGCCATATCTCTTTTTCATAATTAGTACTGCCTGTTCTCATAAAAGTGTGTCTCGATACGCAAGGTGACATCTAACTGCTTGCAGAGTGCAAGTAATCAAAATAAAGATGAACGCACAAATTTTGCTCCCATTGAACGAACGAATAGTTCTAACGATGATGAAGCTAATTAGATGTAAGCAGTGTCTTACAACATTATAAAAGATAGCTCTTGTTTTTATACCGATGGTCCTCTAGCCAGAAAGGAAGAGATTTTCCTTAGCATGCCGTGCAAACCTGTTTCCTAAGGTTCCTAGGGTCGTTCTCGATGATACAGAAATTGTCACAAAGAAGACAAGATGCTAGCTGTGCAGAATCCTTACCTCTCCTCACTACCACAGGGGGCTAGGTATGTGTCTCGCCATCTGGCTTAATAACGTTCGTCAGTAAGGCATTTGGAGGACGAGCCAGTGACAAGGACTTAACTCACAAGCTCATACCGTACCACGAAGCTAACATGTTTGACAAGAGGTTTTTAATTGAGACCCAAACACAACAAACAAAAAAAAACATAAAGAGAACTCGGTAACAAGAATCAGCAATAACCATAGTTCAGCACAAGGAGTAGGAATGATATATTTATGGTATCACACAGACTAGCATCATATGAGAAAAGTCCCACATATGCAGGATCAATCTTGTACAATAAACTTCCTGACAGCTTACGTCAAAAGCCTACTGAGATCCTCAAAAAAGACCTGAGAACTATCTTCATAGAAAAAGAATACTATGATATACAAGACTTTATGAAGGAAAAGATCAGTTACAATCGATAGATTGTGTATTATTGTATTCAAAAATTGTATTTTATATTATTAATGTGAATTGGTGTTAGTATTTTCTATTATATAACATAAAACAAGTATTAGTCTTTTGAAAAGAGGTGGTTTATACCGAGCTAGATTATAATGTATCGATTAACTTGCTTCTCTTGTCATGAATGAACATTGTCATATTATATGCTAGTGTATAGTATATCCAACCAAATACAAAAATTTGTAAAAAAAAACGGCAGCCAAGCTCTCCTTCAAAAGTCTCCGGCTGTGAATGCTGTGAGATATAGAAGTTGAGCCAAGCTTTTTATTCTTTCTCCCTAGTTTCGCTTTTAAAATAAGTAAGATCATTTCGCCTGTTGACGAGCGCCAAGCCAACGATTTTTGTGGTAAAAAAGTAAAATTTTTAAACTCGAAATCATAAAAAAAATGGCTTGGCCATGAACCAAATTCAATGGCCAAGGCAATTTTTTTTATGATTTCGAGTTTAAAAATTTTACTTTTTTACCACAAAAATCGTTGGCTTGGCGCTCGTCAACAGGCGAAATGATCTTAACTTATTTTAAAAGCGAAACTAGGGAGAAAGAATAAAAAGCTTGGCTCAACTTCTATATCTCACAGCATTCACAGCCGGAGACTTTTGAAGGAGAGCTTGGCTGCCGTTTTTTTTTACAAATTTTTGTATTTGGTTGGATATTACATCTTTTTGTTGTTCGTTCGCTATCAAGGTGTGAATGATTAAATTTGTTGAGTTCAAAGTTGTTTTTTTACATTTTTGGGCCCACGGTCCCCCCAAAGATACCCCTTAAATAAATAAATAAATTTTTATTTACAGACTACCCACTCAGTTATATAACTGATTTTCAGTGGGGGACTTTAAATCAAAGCGACCAAGCCAACCCTGCAGGCCCCGACGCAATCGACGACGTGAGCGATAACCAACCAAAGATCGATATTTTAATAGGAAATATATCAATCAGTGGTTATGGACAGTGCGAACACCCGCGGATCAACGCCAGAATCAACAAGGCCGATTCAGAACAACTCTGAAATTTATTATGTGCTTCGTTGCTAGGACGGCTCCAAAGTCACCGTTTACAAACTCCTAAGACAAGAACTGATAGACTTAAGTCCAAATCAGAAGTTAAAAAACTTCTGACTTGAGCGGGAATCGAACCCTGGCCCTTCTGCATTGGAAGCAGATACGCTAACAACAAGACCAACGCACTAGCATAAGCACTAGATATTTATAATGGTTAAGAGCATGTTTAATTTCAAGCTTGTATACAAATTACTACGCCTGAGTAATTACGCGTTTTGATTTTGCTAGGACGGCTCCAAAGTCACGATCTTACAAACTCCTAAGACAAGAACTGATAAACTTAAGTCCAAATCAGAAGTTAAAAAACTTCTGACATGAGCGGGAATCGCCCTGGCCGGTCTGCATTGGAAGCAGATACGCTAACAACAAGACCAACGCACTAGCATAAGTTCTAGATATTTATAATGGTTAAGAGCATGTTTAATTTCAAGCTTGTATACAAATTACTACGCCTGAGTAATTACGCGTTTTGATTTTGCTAGGACGGCTCCAAAGTCACCGTTTACAAACTCCTAAGACAAGAACTGATAGACTTAAGTCCAAATCAGAAGTTAAAAAACTTCTGACTTTAGCGGGAATCGAACCCTGGCCCTTCTGCATTGGAAGCAGATACGCTAACAACAGACCAACGCACTAGCAGAAGCACTTGATATTTATAATGGTTAAGAGCATGTTTAATTTCAGCTTGTACAAATTACTACGCCTGAGTAATTACGCGTTTGATTTTGATTTTGATTTTGATTTGATTTTGATTTTCCCCGGTCCCAATTGCCCGGTTTTTGTTATATGAGGTACATCTGAGTGTGGCCCAAGTTTCAAAGTTCTAAGATGAACCGTTTTTCGGTATAGCGTATTATTCATAAGAGTACGGAATTACCTACTTTTGATAATTTTGTTTTTTTTCCGGTACCCGTTAACCAATTTTGCTTTCCATATTCAAAAGTGATAAAGAATGAGAGATATCAAAATGTATTCCACGTTTGAAACATCTCAGTTGTACGCGTTTTCTTTGAATGATTCATTTCTTAAAGTTCAGATATGTTTTTTGTCATTTTTGGGCCCATGATCATCCCAAATTTAGCCCCTTGTTGTTTTGGACGCAAGATATTTATAATGGTTAAAGCATGTTAAATTTCAAGTTTGTACAAATTACCACGCCTTGGTAATTACGCGTTTTGATTATCATCCAAATTTTGATTTTTTCCGGTCCCTATTACCCGATTTTGGTTTTGAAAGCAAAAGGCACTGCGTCTGAAATACACCTAAGTGTGGTCCAAGTTTCATAGTTCTAAGATTTACCGTTTTCTCTGTAGGCTAAAGAACTCTCCGCGGAGAACTGCCACCCACCCACCCACCCACCCACCCAACCACCAGCCACCAGCCACCAGCCAGCCTTAAGGAATTTGACGATGTTGAGAGCCTTTTTTAACACAGAACGAGTTGTCGGATCGGGTTGATTTTTTTTTTTGGTATGTCATGGACCACATACCAGGTCATATACCGAGTTTCAAGATTGTAACTCTTTCGGGGCGGCGTGTGCAGATAGCTGAAAACCCCCCAACTCTTGTAGGTGTATATAGGGCCGGAGTTCGGTGTCGCCTAAGCATCGCATCGCTTGTCTGCCGGGCGACGACCGTCGCCCTAGATAAAACAAGACAATAAAATGAAAATTAAATGCACTGAGATCACAAGAGCTTTTCTGAGTAGCAACATAACCTTTCAGTCTGGACGGAACAGCCATTTTTAGATGAGCGAAGCGAAGACTTCAATTTCACTGACCCCTCAAAAAATTTAGCTCCAATGTTTTTTGTTTTTTGTTTTTTCTGTCTGTTTGTTCGCACGATTCCGGGCAAACGGCAAATGCGATCTTGATGAAAATTGAAGGGGACCTACGAAATCTCTAAACTTAGACCTGCCACGTTTTTGGGTACATTCGAAGAATTATTTCTCATGAATATCGTACTTCTACGATTTTTTTCAATTTGTAATGCGATATTTTCTTGATATTTGGTCCGCGGCCGGGCAAACGGCTATTCCGATCTTGATGAAACTTTAAGGGAACGTTTGGAATCACTAAAGTTAGATATGATATGATTCTGGAGGCAATCGAATAAATATTTCTAATAAATATCGTACTTTTACTATTTTCCCCAATTTTAAATGCGATATTTTCGTGATATTTGGTCCATGTCCGGGCAAACGGCTACTCCGATCTTGATAAAACTTTGTGGGAACGTTTGAAATCACTAAAGTTAAATATGATATGATTCTGGAGGCAATCGAATAAATATTTCTAATGAATATCGTACTACTTGCGTGCAGCTTCGATATGACCTCGCCGCCCCGCACCTTTTGACTGCTACATACACGCACACAGCAGTGAGCCCAGCTAAAAAGTGGTCCTACGCAAACTAAAAACTTACATAAAAGCTCATCCATCAACGCGGCGGGACTTTAGCGTTTTCCTAGTCTTAAAGATAAAAGACGTCTAACTGAACACATTCAGCTGACACAGAAGCAAAAGCCATGTGCTGTGCAAGCCGAACAAGAGCAGAACCAAGACCATAAAAAAGCACAGCACATAAACCGTGTCAAGGCTCTTATCTCACATTGAACAGAACCTAACACTTTCTGAACATTAACTCATCAGGCTGCACGGACGGAACAGACGGAGCACAACACTGAGATGACGAGGCTGCTCTGACAAGCAGGGCAGAATAAAGAGAGAACTAAACCTTCCAGTCTGGACAAGACAGACAACCTCCTGAAGTAACAAACATTAAACAAAATGATGAATGAGAACGAGGACACAGCAGACTTGAACAAGCAACACATACAGCAGCAACAGAAGCTAACTCTGTGTACTGAGGAGGCCCAATGAGACCAGAGCGAAGAGCGTGGACAATACACGTCCGCCTGGGACAAGAACAACTGACCGACTGCGAGGCGAGGCTCTCTGCTGTGTGCATGCAGGTAGTAGTCAAAAGGTGCGGGGCGGCGAGGTCATGTCGAAGCTGCACGCAAGATGCATTGATATTTTCAAATCGTGTTGATGACAGTGGTGCATGTGCTACTAGGTGTGTAATTAATTGGTTGTGAGTAATATTTGAAGATATGTAGTGAGGCTCATCGTGACGACACTACATTGACGCAGATATCATATTTTGAGGGATTTTTCTTTTACTATGTACTAACAGTAAAATGGTGCATTTCACTTGATGCACTCGGGAGCCAAGTGCCAAGGAACTGGCACTCTGCAAAAAAGTAGAATACCTAAAAATATACATTTCAGAGCAGACAATGTGATGAGAAGGCAAGGAAGGGGACCAATGGACATGGCCGCAGTATCGTAACTCCCAATGGTGCGAGGTAAGCGGTGCTTTAAAAAAAAGGAAAAAAAGAGCCATTGTAACTAGCCCCGCAGTCAGGAGATCTTGGCGAGTATTGGATAAAAGAAGAGCCATTGGAACTTGAGCCACAGCTAGGTTTGATTGATGATTAATGATTGTTTCAGGTGGCTGGCTGGGGTTTGACTGAGCATGGAGCTCTGAGTGACGTACTGAAGTACTTGGAGCTGCCGTATGTATCATCAGATACTTGTTTGCACTCCATCGAACTAGAACAACAGCATCTGCTCACAGAAGGAAAGTTTTGCGCTGGTTTCGTGAACAAAAGCACGAGTGTGTGTGTGGTGGAGACTCTGGTGGGGGGCTCGTGTTTCTTTACCCGGGTTTGCAGCTAGGCCTATAGACATACCCAAATTGCCATTTCAATGTATTTGATGTCCTTACATGTTGTTTACAGATTTGGATGTTAAATATTGTACTGTGCGCTTCAAAGCAATAAGGGACAATCTTGTGCGTCGAAAGAAGTAAGAACCTAGTGGGTCGGCTGTAAAGAACGGGCGGCCATGGGCCTTAGAGCCCGGTCTTGCATTTCTAGATGGCATTCTTAGTGCTATGAAGTGAGTATGCCTGAACTAGCCTAGGGTCAGTATGTTAGTGTGTATCATTATGCGACCATCTTTTTAGCCAACCTCTGCAAGGCCCTAGGCCTATCGTTACACTGTGCATAAACATCCAGACCGATGTATTGGGGTTTTTCTTTGGCCTTTGGGCGAGCACAAGCAGTGTTTAATTTCACTCCTGTGTAGGCCTACTTTGGGAGAATAATTATTGTAAATTATATAAGTTTGCTTGTTGATGCTATTTCAATAGCTAATTGTGTATCATTAATTCGCAGCTAAGCCAAATTTCGTAACAACCTTGACGAACTACTACATATGCATAAAATTTACAACATTGGTGGAAATACCGGGGAAGCAGATTCTCGGTACCTTTTCCTTGCTTCCTAAATGGACACGTTTACTTGAGCTCTGAATTCTTGGATGTCTCTCTCCTCTACATATTTCGGACATTTGACCGATGACGCAGGGTGTGGGCCCCGGCAGTTGATGCACAAGGGCTCAAACGGACACTGCTCGGACTCATGGGCTTCCCGTCCCACGAGCATACTGCACAGAGTTGTTTGGATTTACAGAATTTTTTAGAATGTCCAAACCTCCGATAGCGGAAACATCGTAATGATTTCGGAATGTACGGTCTCATTTGACATACAGAATGTGGCTATCCCCGATATTATTAACATGCCTGTCGAGAGAACCAGCAAACGAAGCTGATAATGTTGAAGTTGTAGAAGCATTCCATGATATCGTTGTTGCCGATGATGCAGGGGGAAATCTGCTTGACGTAAGATAGGCCACTATGATTTGGCCCTAGGCCTAGAATTTCTTATGTTGTTGTGTTGTGTTCCAAGGCCTAGGCCTAATCCTCCTGTCCTTCTTTATAGAACAATGTACAACGTCCCCAGCCGGAGGGGATGGACATGCCAATAATGATGCAGCTGTTGTTGACGAATTCTTGCAAAACAATTGTAAATGCAAGCTTCAAAATGGGATACCATGCAGCAACCAATTTGGCACCGAGATATGCACTTTTTGCTCTGTTTCTGGGATGTAACAACCAGAAGGAAGAAAGCTGCGAGCCTCTACAAGGTGGCTGCCGGCAAGCACCTCCGAGCCTGGGATGATGACGACCGTAGCGTGCTGACGAACGAGGAACGTCTCGGAGATTGAGCTACTTGACTTGTGCCGCGGACGAGACACGAACATCGTCACCGACATCGCCGTCCTTCGTCTGGAGTCTCCGTTCAACCTTAGCACCAGGGTGAACCTGGTCTGCGTGGACTGGCGGAACACTCTAGAGCGACGGCAACTCAGAGATGGATCCGTCATGCGTCCATGCATGCATGGATATCATATTAAATAAGAAATTCGAACAATACAAAAAAGTGAAAAATCATGATGCGTGCGATGATGCGTTCAAACAGTGTGGTGGTATCTTTCTGTTATTAGAAGTTTGTTATTTTGTAAATGTTGTGTTTAAGCTATCATAATGGGTGGACATAAAAAGTTTAATAGTAGTTACAAGAGTGTTCAAACCGAAAATTGTGATCCCAACCGAAAGTAATGTCCAAAGCCAAGCCTACGTCTTACCTCCAAACACGAAAAATCTTCAAGTTCAAAATTAGGCCTAGACCTACAAAACATTCAAAGTATACGTACAAGTACGGATGGAAGTGTAAATAGCTTTATTTATTTATTTATTATTTATTTAACGTCTATCCTATTCAGTTATAAAAACTGATTTACAAAGGAGGACAACTAAATAAATGTAATTACATTGATGCAGAAACAACAATAAACTACATTTTCGTAAATATAAAAAACTTTATTATATATTATTTATTTATTTATTTATTATTTCGTATTGTATGCTTTCGTATGCCCCTACCAAAACTATAAAATACACCTTTTTTTGTAGGGAATTAAATAGGGAATATTTTTGACATTGCAACATTTTGTCTATCTCCAACCAATTTGGAGATTCGATAACCAACACCTTTTGGCGGCCATTTTCCAATATGGCGGCCGAAGAGTCAGATTGTAGGGGCAGTTTTAATATGTTGATAAGTATTATATAAGGAAGGTCTCTGCAAAAATTCAGTGACATCGCAATTGTTTCCTCTAATCTTATAAGTGATAAGATCGTATTTGACAGGATTAAAAGAAATTGATAACAATGACCTATTGTTTTAACACGAGCTGATGAACGGCCGAGAGGTGAATTTAGCTCCTTGATCCAGAAGACCGTGGTAAATTCAATAGAAATGGCACAACACATACAACACAAGTACACGGCCATATACTTATGTGGAGACTTCAATCTTGAAGTTGACTGGGGTCCGATGGACCACGCAGTGCCTGCAAACTCCTTGGCTGACAAGTTTCTGACTGCATTCTTGGGATTAGTGGCTCACCAGTTAGTCAAGGAAGCAACACGCATCACAGACACTTCGCGCACAATACTCGACCTTGTGCTCACTATCACCCTGCCCACCTGGAGGAAGTGCAGGTCATTCCGGGTCGTTCCATGGGTGAACAACCCAGAAAGACAAAGCACGTGCTGACTGACAACAGGCAAAAGCCAAAAGACTATGAGAATTATTCCATGACAATCGTGGAAAATTATGCACAATTCCGGGACCATTTCACACTTATAGGTATTACACTATGCAAGTATACAGTGGTCATAACTAGATGAGCCTCAACATGAATGCATTGTTCTCTGGCTTTGTAATTTGTTTGTTCTCACTAGTGTCGGGCAGGGCTTGGCACATTCACCGCCGCCATGCTAATCACTTCTGTCTCCTCTCAGGTGTTCTGAGAAAGTTGAATGCGAGATCAGTGGACTGACCATGACGGTCGCCATACCGGACATGCCCGAGTGTTCTGTTCAACACGCCGTGGAGGCAGTGGTGTAGTGGAGGGGACACGAGGGGACACGCCGTGTCCCTTCCTAACTTGATCGGCCACTAGCGTGTCCCCACCTAGAAGAGGGGCTTAACGCGGGGACACGCGCGTCTGCCCAGTGTTTTAAAATAATCTATGCATCGATTCGCCAATTCTACAGCTAACTACTAGATACAAACCAATAAAAAACGATGTTTTCTCAAATTTTATCTTTTCTAACATATCTCAGGGCAGGCCCCAGTTTTGAAATGTGAATGGAACGTGCCCCATTTAATTACAGTTACAGTTCTCAGAATGGACAAATAGTAGCCGAGCCCTATTGACAACGACTTCTAAAATAGCTTGTAAATCCACAGAATACTTTGAAAGGACTGTTTGCCTCTGAGGGAACTAAATATGTTGTTCATAGACTTAAAAGAGTCGTGTACTTTTATCGTTGAATGCCTCTTTGATTGATATAAGAATAGTCGAGTAATAATTAATTTAAAAAATTTAGCAACGTAATCCTACAAATATAAATCCAAACTTCAATATTAAAATGCGTACTTCGTTGTTTGTTAAGTGTTTTTTAATCCCTTCTGTAAAATAGTCTGAAATATTTGTTTAGTATTGTGCGTTGTTTTAATGTTGGATACGTTTTTGATACAATCGTTTATTTATCAGGGAAATATGTTCGAGGCGTCATCGTCAACATGCACAATTGAGCCAGACTTCGCCGCGCCGGATGATGTATTGTTTATGTCCTATAATGTTACGGGAGGGGAGGGAAGGTCTTAAGTTCGATTCTAATCGTCAGCAATTCTGTATGAAGATTTTACAGCCCCTCCTCGAGCAGATATTGTCAAATACTAGGACTGCATCTTACAGGAAGCTCTGATTATTCATTCCCAAGTAGGCCAACCCTCATTTCCATTGTTAAAATATGAAGAGGGGCACACAAACATTTAACGCTGATTTTTAAATATTTATTTACCAATGGAGCTCCAGGTGCACACAAAAAACTACTGTTTCGGAATTTTATTCAGACCACCACTTTTTTCTTAAACGCACCAAACGCACTCTAAAAACCTGTTAAAAAAATTCGTCTGCGGCGCAATTTGTTGGGGGTCTCTGCCCCCCAAACCCCCGTGCTTGGTTCGAATCACCACAATCAGACCGCGTGTCCCTTGTTAAAAATTTAGGACTACACCACTGCGTGGAGGGGTACATAACGGTGGTTCGATCTCAGCCGTTTCAATCTCAATCGAGTGTTCTTTCATATACCTAGAAAATTCACGGGATTTCATAAATACCATTAGTTAGTAATAATAAAAATATAAAAATTAACAAAAATAACTAGGGTGATCCGAATTAATATTTTAATTTTAGTCTCAATATTTTACTTTTCGATTTGGATAATCAGGAATAGAATGGAATTGTTAATATTTAATATTTAATCTCGATTCAGGCTAGAACCCCGGTCAGGATGGACTTTTCAAATTTATTAATTGTATGAAATACTATAATTTTTTTAATTGTTAATAATTTAGCATTTTGTAAAATACTGTATTGGTGAATTTAGTGCATAATGTTTGGCTTGTTTGCGTCTGCAACCACTGCATTTTCTTCCTGGAGTAAACACTGATTAACGACACCGCCCCGTTTGGTTCCAGATACTTCAAGCCAGCCTGTATCGAGCGACTGTGCGGCTCGTTAGTCTTGTTGTGTGGCTCGTTGGTCTTGTCGTGTGGCTCGTTGGTCTTGTTGTTAGCATATCTGCTTCCAATGCAGAAGGTCCAAGGTTCGATTCCCGCTTAAGTCAGTAGTTTTTTAACTTCTGATTTGGACTTAAGTCCATCAGTTCGTGTCTTAGGAGTTTGTAAACGGTGACTTTGGAGCCGTCCTAGCAACGAAGCACATAGTAAATTCAGAGTTGTTCTGAATCGGCCTTGTTGATTCTGGCGTTGATTCGCGGGTGTTCGCACTGTCCATACCACTGATTGCTGTATTTGCTATTAAAAAATATCGATCTTTGGTTGGTTATCGCTCACTCGTCGATTGCGTTGGGGCCTGCAGGGTTGGCTTGGTCGCTTTGATTTAAAGTCCTCCACTGAAAATTAGTTATATAACTGAGTGGACAGACTCTAAATACAATTTATTTATTTATTTATTTAAAGTGCGCAGAGGTGAAATATTTGGCGACTACTTTGATCACTCGACTGCCTCGGTACGCTCGCTTTCCTTATCGTTTGTGGTGTGACACGACCACCGTTACGGTGACTCTCCACCTTTCTCCTCGCTCCACTCACCACTACCCTGGACGATACGACCACCCTGATTCACTGACAAAGGTTGGTAGTGATACCGTGAAGATTCAACCCTCAACGAAAGAAGAAAGTGCTAGTTTAAAAACGTCTTTGATAATAGTACGAGATTTGCAATGTGCATAATGCATTGTGAGTGAGAGTGGCTAGAATAAGAATAATAGCTTTTGGACCCGGCTGCTTGTTTACTATAAAATACGAAGATCATCTTGCTAAACTAAAAAAATAAATAAAAAATATTCAAAATCACGCACACATTTGCGGCGAGCTGTCACATAAGCAAACACAGGCTCGAACATTTTTTTCTAAACTAAGAATGTTGATGGTGCCGTTGATAATTTGAAGGACCATGGAGTATAACGACGACAATGATGGTGACCAACGGGAGTGTTTCCCGACTATCCAAATCGAGAAATATGACATCGCTCATACCTGCGTAAGGTAATGACATAAATATTGTTTGTTTGGTCAGTTTAACAGCAACGGGTTTTTAATGCTTTATTGTTCCATCCATTCAGTTCTATAATTTCAGAAGTTACTTAGGTGCCGTCTCGGTGGTCTAGTTGGCTAAGGCGCCTAGGGCACACAACATTAAAGTTATCAGTGCCCATCAAATTTTCTGGTTGCTGTATAAATATAAATTTCAAAGGTTTACCTTGCGTAAGAAATTAATAACGTTTTCGCTTGTCGTGGAGTTATCTGATAAAATTTCTTTGAGGGAAGGTTTTAATTTAAAATCTTTTCCATTGCTACTATATTTTGTACAGGTTCCTAAAACGTGTTTTATAGTTAAAACTTCGTCAGACTCATCACATATTGGAGGGTCTTTACCTCTTAGAAGATATCCGTAAGTGAGATATGTGTGCCCGATTCTTAAACGAGCCAGAGCAATTTGCGAAATAAATGATCGAACGAAGAAAAGAAAAGCTGGCTCAAGACATCCACGGAGTGGAAGGTGAAGTAGGGGGATACAGACCTAAGACCCAGAAGAGTGACCGAATCCGAAGAAGAAGTAGAAAAAGATGAAATACTAACCGAAAATAGAAGACAGCTGAGACCTAGATAAGACATAAGTATTAAGCAGCGCAATGTAGCATATTATTAGAAGAACAAGAAACTATACGTTCCTGAGTAGTAAGCTTTAAGAATATGTACCTGACAAGTTACTTCAAGCATGGAAAAAACCTTTCATGACCAAATACCTGAGAACACCAACAGTAACAGTAAAACTTCCAGTACCTGAAATACCTGAAAGAAGAATATGTACCTGATACGTACCTGAGAAGCTGAACAATTATACACTTGAGCTTCACAACAAGGTTTGGACTTTATACATCCAGATCAGCATCAGAGTACACCTGAAGAGCGACACAATCATTAAACAAGGAGAGTATAACACAAACACCCAACCAAAAGTGAGAGTGCAAAGAAGATGATGACGACGGCTACCAAGATAAATCGGTTTAACAAAAAACAAAACACTGATAGTACTACATTCAACATGGCAGTGCCTCATGCCATGCAACCGCATGGATGTTCTAGCAACTCCCCCCATACTACAGTGCCATCGGCATCATTCTCATCTCAGATGATCTCCCCAACAACTCGCAGCTCCCATCCTAAAGATCATATATAGGCCTAGTTTCGTCTTTCCTTTCGACGGCCTTGCGCTCCCCATCCCCAGTAGCGTGTCATGAGTTACAGACCCCGGTGAGGGGCATTGCAGCAACCTTTAAGAAAAAGTTTGGAAATACGGACTACCGCAGGAGCCAAAACAAAGACGTGGGAAGCATCGCAACACTTTGAACGCAGGGAAGGCTATTATTATACCTGATCTCTAAACGAGCTTCTTCCGATAAACCACTTGCGCATGATCTCAAAGCTACACTAATAGAACTCCGATCCTACTGCAACTTCCATTATATCCAGAACATTGCCATGCCACGTATTGGATGTGGCCTAGACAAAATGTACTGGCCATTTGTAAAGGCAATGATGCTAGAAGTCTTCCAATACACAAGCATCCAGATCCAAATCTACACCCTGATCCAGACTCGACTACAGGCAGCCATGAAGCCATCCGACCCGACCACCCAGCCTGACTTGACGGCAGGCCAACAACCCGAGATGCAACCTACACCTACAACTAAGACGGTGGACGGCGCAGCCCGGCAACCTGCCCCGGCAGAAGGTCCAGACAATCTTGCCTAAAAACACATCTAAAAATGTAAACTTTCATTTTTTACAGTGATAAGTGACTAGGCAATGTACACCGACTCACAGTCGCCGGGGAGGGGGGGGGGTAAAATTTATGTTAAAGATAGAGAGGCGGTGTTGTAGGAGGCCTACGAGTTCAGTGTTTTGTCAAAAGACGAAAATCAACAACTTTAATCAAAACCCATTACTTGTAAGAATAATTGGTGCAACCGTATAACACAATTTAATAAATGCATAATTATTTTAGATGCAGATCGGAAGGAAAACACGTAGTATACCTAGACGAAACCTGGTACGACACGCATGACTTCGTATTCAAAGGATGGGATGATGGCAGCCACCGCTGCACTTAGGACATGCCTGTTGCAAGAGGAAAACGAGTCATTATCCTTCACACAGGTGGTGGAACCGGCTGGGTGCCGGGGTGTCTTTTGCTATCTGCCAAGAAAAAAGTCACATGCAGCGCAGACTATCATGAAGACATGACGGCCGACCTATTCGAGAAGTGGTTTAAGGAACAATTAATTCCTAACCTCCCGGAAAATTCGGCGATTGATATGGATAACGCCAGTTATCATGCACGACTTTTAACAAGACCTCCAAACACAGGCACGAGAAAAGACGACATGTTGCGGTTTATGCGCGAGCATAATCTCGACATTCGTGACCCGATTCCGACTAGGTCGGTCCTTTTACAAATAATAAAGCATGCCTATAACAGCCTGTAACAGCTGATAGGTTCTTTCTAAAATTTGTTTTTTGTATGGTATGGTTGGTATTATTGGTACCCACAGTGCATCTGGGATTGAGGCTTCCAGATGGTCAACTGACTTTGACAGGAGCACATGGGTTTTTCCGCCTACTAAAAGTAAAAACAAGGTAAGATTTGATTAGTGTTATTTTGCAATGAAACATGTTAATTAATAAGGTTTCTTTGGTTCAATAATATCATTAATGTGTTGAAGATAAAAATCAAAAGTGTTCATGGTAACTGTCAAAGGAAAATTGTCAGCATTGTTGAAAGAAATTGATTGATTGGATATTGCTTAACGTCTCATATTTATGCAACTTGGCTAGTCGAGACGAAGGGAGGGACGTAAGGGATGACGCGGGGGGACAAGGGGTGGACAGGCCTGTGCTGGTCAGAACCAGCCACAAGCATAAGAAATTAATGCAGCTGGGGCACAGCAGGCCACTTTTTGGGGGCACAGTCGGCCATCAAACACATTGTCAGATCTTGCTACACAGTCCACGACATATCCATTTCAATGATGCTATTAACTCCTTTTAGTAAATTCTGAAACTTGATTGATTGATTGGATGTTGCTTAACGTCTCATATATATGCACTTTGGCCAATCGAGACGAAGGGAGGGACGTAAGGGGTAATAGTTAAGAAGGATTATAAGGTTGTTGTCAGTGGAAAGTCCAAGTATCTCTAGCATAGGCCACCGCTGAAAAACATTCAGTCAGGATTTCCCGTCACGGGTATTGAACCCACTTCCTAGGGTAACGGTAACTTCACTGAAGGAGTCTTTTCTACCTTTGTTGTTTTACAATAGCTCGATATCCTCACCAACATATTTGTTGTGTGTTGTTCTAATACATAAATGAGTGTTTGAATGAAAGAATGAATGATTGTTTTTTTATTTCCATTAAGTGTTGCCTTGCATACATAGTTGAATGTTTACATAAAAAAAGCTTTTAGGACAATTATCATAATTAAATCAAACTTAATTTTCTAATTATAACAACCTATTTCTTTATTTCCCAAAGAGAATGATTTTTAAAATTGAAATTATTAATGATATAAATTCAACTATATTTTTGTGATAAGAACATAATAGGACACGCGTTTTAAGCAAATTCTTGATCGTTCGGCTGAACGACAGTTTTGAGATTGTGGACAGTTGTCGCGGAAGAGAAAATAAAGGGCTCGACAGTGACATTTTTCTTTTAAAAAAAAGTGTTCAATATTGTTAAAAAATATAATGATTTTACAATTTTGTTTTTAGTTTACCAAAATCAGGATTTTCGTTTTTGGGTCCGATTCCCAAAAAGTATTGCTAATCTAAGACTATAGAGCAGACTGGTGTCTTTTGTATGCTTTATTGACAAATATCATGCAGTCTCCTGGCCGAACTTATAGCTACTTGCAACTGACAAATGTGTCCTATTCCCCCTCAAGCCTTGAAAATTACTAGCTGCTGGTATGTTTTAAAATATCAAGTTCAAAGAAGAGATGTGGGGTATTATGTGATGCCATTTATCAATACAGTAGTAATTATAATATTCTATTTGGCTCAGCAGTCAAGCCATTACTCGATGGCGGCCTACAATCTAGTAAATAAATAGTTTATATGCAATGCAAAAATACTTTCAGATGACTACCTGGAAGCTCGCTTGAAATGCAAGCAGGCAGGAGAGGAATCTGACCTCCAACTGTCGGACACAAACATTTAATCGAGAAAAAAGTTTGTGAACCACAAACCCGACGATTGTTGCATTCAGTTCGACACTGATGGCGAGATTTCAGATTCCGACAGCATTGGTGATGATGCAAACGAACGACGACCAGACATTCCTAATTTCCCCAGAGATGAAGGTAAATTAAAAATAAAATTTGAGAATGATATAATTTGGCTTTTTTGGGGAAAAAGTTTTGTTCTATAAAATAGACACTGTTGCTTGCAGAACAATCAACCGGCAACAGTGGGAGTAAGTCTTCAACGGATTCCATTCACACCAACAACACAGCAAGGGTCTCGAGGTGGTGCTTCTGGTGCTTCGATATCAGACATCGAAGAAATTCAAAGTAAGCATAAAATGTATTCTATCACTTCCTTGTAAGCTCCAGGCGCAGACGGCCCTTATATATCCTCACGCTCAAAATATTTTAATGCATGATTAATGCATAATGCAATAATGCATTTAATGCATAACAATATGTAGCTTGGGTATAATGTTTTTTTATCAGTCAGATTGGACAAATCCGGTCAATACCCCGTTATATGCCCCACACTAAAGACACCCATAATTGACCAGTGGGCTTAATGGTTCATGTTCCGTCTCTATGTGAACATTTGTTTATATTTGTTTTGAAACGTGTACAAAAATGTTGAATTTATAATACCGTTTACCTTTAGGAACGGAAGTATGCTATTTTCTAGTTAGTTAGTTAGTTATTAGGGTTTAAGGGCACACAACACTAAGGTTATTAGTGCCCGTAGTCTCTTTTAGAGTGATGTGCTATTTTTTAAATTCTATTATACAGCTTGGTTGATTTCAGATATTTAAAAACATTGGTTATATTCTCAGATTCATCAGATAAAATTTCTTTCAAATTAGGTTTTAATTTAAAATCATTCCTCTCGTCCATGTGTTGAGGACATTCCACTAAAATGTGCTAAACAGTTAAAATCTCACCACACTGCTCACATGGGGGTGGATCTTCGCCTCTTAAAAGGTATCCTTGAATGATTCGTGGAAGAATCTGCGGTATTTCTAAGCTCATCGCACAAGAGAAAATTTTGCCGTCTGGGAAAAGGAAACAAAAAGAAAACAAACTGCTCATGACAAGTTGTACAGATTGCAAAAAAATAGGAGCAACGTGGTGGTGGAGCAAACATAAGGCTCTTTCATCAATTGTTGATGAAGAATTCTTAATCAGTGAAGACAGTGTAAATTCAGCTAAATTCTTTAATTTTATTTCTGTTCTTAAAGAAATCTCCGATTGACAATGTTAGCTCGCAGTAACTTCGGGTGTTGTTGATGTTATTCCCCCTGACTTGCTCCAGCCTCATCAGCCTCCCCTGAGACCCCTCATCGTGACTTCAGTGTGAATCTTCAAGTATTACAACCCACATTAGTATTACCCTTTTCGTCTTCCTCTGACAATCAAATCATATGCAGTCCTTGCATAAACACCGAGGTCCTGTGCAGGGACACGATTTTGAGGATCCTGTTTCACATGAGGCCACCCACATTGACTCCCGCCTCCCTGATCGGAGACAGGGGTGGACAGGCCTGTGCTGGTCAGTACCAGCCACAAGCGTATGGGGAGGGCAGGGGTTCCCCCACGTCGTGGTAGGGAGATAGGGATAACATGCATTACATGCCAGACATTGTAAGTGAAATACTTGTGGTACTGCGCAATTATCCTGCCGCCACAACCTGCCGCCACTAAACAGGAAGATCCTGAAGGTCATTTAGCGCCCTCGCCATTGACTCGAAGCAACGTCCCAACAACTTCCCAACCTCTAATTTCCCAGCATCAACCTTCCAGCATATCACCATGTATTGCATGCTCATTGGGAAACTTTCCTGATGGAGAGCATACATGTGTGACATGTTGGAACCCGGTGTATGCCTTGCCAGGTTGTTCTGAGTCAGTTGGCAAGGAAGGTTATGGCCAGAAAACATTTTGACAGAAATGTTCGTCATTTACTGATGTTGATTCAGTTTTTGTTCCAAATTCAAGAAATCCTTTATCCCCAAAGGGACTGGCTGACCCTTTCTATTAAATTGCAACCTGTTCTCTCTACAAAAATTGGAAATATCAACAATGGAAGCTCTTGTAAATCTATAATAATAAGTCAGCCGACGTACGCACTAGAAAACACTTGCGGATTTAATTCACTTCCGCATGGGTTTGTTGCAATGTTCTGCGATAGTGAAGACTTTTGCAATACAGCAACAATGATACAAACTAATGCGCCAGACTACTCTCTGTCGGTATGTCAGGCGATACTGGATAAGGACAGTTGGAGTCGACCGCATGACACTGTCTACAAACTAATGCGCCGGACCAACAATAACATGGAAGCGCATCACTGGGAGCTATAGCGCAGGATGGGAATAAGCTCAAACATCTTTATCTTTGTTTTCATAGGTATGTACGTAAATTATAAGCAGTTATTTTTGAATTTACTATTTACTAACGTATATTATTGATATGAGTATAAATATTAAATTTAAAATAATTTACAGGTATTGCATAGTATACGGACTTATGGAATAGGTATTATTTTATGATATCAAGGGACGCGATAGCGCATTGGGTGATTCTACTAGCCACTCTTTCTACACGAAAATTTTACACGCTTTAAATAATATGTAATTCATATTATAATGTAAAAGTTTGAGCATTTTAATGATGGTAGAGGGCCCCGCTCAAAAACATTAATTTGCTGATTAATAACTTGCAGTACAATGTCTTCCACTGAAAATCAGTTATTATATGACTGAGTGGGTATAGACTCTAAATACGAATTTATTTATCTAAAACATATTAGTTATTAGACATTAAAACCCGTTCTAATAGTTTATTTAAAATATTATTTTTATAACATTATTGTAATGACTTCAGTGCTTTTTTTTACAATCGAGTTAGTATGATACATAATATGGGGGAAGTGAGGGGGGGGAGGAGGGAGAGATATATTCTAGATTGAGTATGTTTGACTCAGATTTTTACAAACATTAAAAATAAAACACTGTACTTATCACAAAATATACAATCCGTTAATCAGAAGTTTGGGTTTTTGTAGATGTTTTGCCATCCACGAACGTCTTGTCAACCTATTCAATTAGTGGTACTCCCCCTTGTTCTGGAAGTAGCTCGGGAAAAAGCACACCAACGGGGACGTCTAGAAACAATTTTGATGACAGGCCTAGACGATACGCCACGACAACTGGTCGACAGTTCAGGCACAGGATTAGGCGAACAAGATGTAGTCGCGGCACTTAGCTGGGCAAAGCTGCCCACCAAATTAAAGCAATGTTTGAAATAGAAAAAAAAACATTCCTATCCACGGTAGCCCGTGAAATTATTAGGCGCTACCCAGATTCGTTTTATGACGTTTAACTAGGAAAAAAGGTGGGTCCGGTAAAGACAGCCTACTATACCAGCTGAAGACCAGAGTTAGTAATGCCAAATTTGCTTTAACAAAGCCTGGGTCTAGGATAGCGCGGCAACTGAACGAGCCCGTTCCCACAATGGGGAAAAGAAAAGTTGATTCCCTAGGCTGTGTGCAATGGCAGCCCACAACACTTCCTGAGGGCGAAGACCTGGAGAGCCAAGAAAAACACCAACGTGATATGAAGGCGTGAAGTGACGATGGGACATCGTATTTGAATATTTGGTCCACCAGGCCGTGGATGTACTTTGTATGAGGTATCCAGCAGGCGGTGGTTGTAACCATTTTCTAAATGTACCTTGAATACGCCTTTGAATAAACATGTTGACTTGACAATGGCTTAATAACTGATTATCCGAACCTACCAACATAGGCCTAAGTCCTAGGCCTAAGTCCTAGGACTAAGAAGTCCATGAGGTATTGGACACAACACGGGACATACAAGAAAATACATAGATAAGATGCTCATCATTTTGTGACCTAGCTGCGCATCCAAAACTGCCTCTGACGGATACTTTCAGTGATGCACTTAAAGAACATAAGCTCCAAATCTGTATCTACAATTCTAGTGAGGCTAGAATTCGCTTTGTAGGGCCGTCAGGAATTCTCGAAGACTTATTAGTCATTTCAATGGGTCCAACTCATTATCCTTATGGGCAAGACGACAAAACACGTCTAGGCCAGCCTAGACTTGTTTTTACAGTTTGAAAAATTGGGGGAAGCTCATTTTTTGGATTGGATATTGCTTAACGTCTCATATTTATGCAACGTGGGTAATCGAGACGAAGGGATGGTCGTAAGGGGTGACGCGGGGGGACAAGGGGTGGACAGGCCAACCAGTCCAGACACAGCACCAGAATCCATTTTCTAATATTCTGAAGAAGCAATCATTAGTTTTGGTGTCAAAATTGTACTCTAGTAATGTTGTTCCAAGGAGTCGTGTTCAATCTATGATTACAGACATAACTGACTTTCTTAGCAATGAATTGCTATCTGTTTTACAAGATAACATTGTTAATATATTGTCTAAAAATAATGCAGAAAGCAGATATCAACTCTATAAAATCCATGTTGTCTCAACTGTCAGTTCCTTTCCTAATCTAGACGCTGAACACAAGAGTTTCACTGAATTCACTGCTTTAGGCTATTACATACCACAAGTTTCTTTAATTATTGGCTCAGGACACAAGAGACAAAGAAGGCCATGTCTCCTTGGATACACATGATGTTAAAGTTCAGTTGATCAGTTTAAGGCTTGTTTTAAAACAGTTTCTTGAAATGAAAAATGTTTTTGACACATTAATTTCTTACGTGCAAAGTTTATATCTCATGGAGAACGCCATACATAATTTCATTCAGTGATATCTATGGAAAGCGAAAAGGTTGCAGTTTGATAAAGATGCCATTGTCGTACCTCTCTTTGTCTATTTTGATGATTACGAGATGGGAAATGTCTTGGGATCACATTCTGGCATACACATAGTGCTGACAGAGCACAATTTAAAAAAATTATCAACATTCAAGCACATTATTGATGAATAAAAAAAAAATTTGGCATTTATAGTTCTGCCGTATCTATTCCCAGTTATAAGTCAGCAATAAGCTAAAAGACTCCGCTGCTGCAAAAGAAAAGGCATCCTGGCGACCAAGCCAGCTAGAATGCCAGGAAAGTTTTGTTCTCCATATCAATGTAAGTTTTATTACCGGTACTTCATACCCAATTGATCCCTGCTGCAACTTTTGTCACTACATTGCTTGATCTTTTAAAAAGGGGTTTGTCATACTTGTTTCAAGAGGCAATAAATGGCACTGTGTACCTGTGGCTACATTCGCCAAGACTCAAACACGGGCCTATGGGCCTGCCCCCCCCCCCCCCCATAGGCCCCCATATCCCACTTAAGTTAAGAGTGATGAAATTAAACGTTGATGTTTTAACGCATAAGCCTATACAATGCATGTGTGTTCACATCAAATGACAATCTCTTTTATAAAAATTAAGACCATAGTCTTAACTAGTATTTTTTCAGGTTGTACAAACTCTTCAAAATTTTTGAAAACTGCACCTCTCGTGAAAAGATAATTTTGAAAAATAAAATGACGTTCATTTACTTTAGGACCTGAAGACCAATTCCTTGCCTGCCTAATAGCATGCCTTGTTATTGTCTAAAATAAGTCACATTTGATTTTCAAACACATACATTTGTAGGGTTGTGTGAACTTGTGAATTCCACACTCGAACTGTTCCAAAGGTTAATTCAGTAGTAACAACACATAAACTTTCTTACAGACAATGGGAGAGTCCCAACAAAAAATGGATGAGAAAAAAACAAGAGCAGCAGCAGCGAAGCAGCCAATACAGCCATTTGTCCTTCTGGTGGGCACAAGAGGGAAGATGGCTTATTATCTAACAAACAAATGTATCGTGTAAACACTTTAAGTCGAGCAGTTGACATCTTTATTCAAATCTTTCATTAGTCTCCAAATTGGCCCAAATTATAATATTTTGGAATGTGTATTCAAAACATTTGAAATCTATTAACAATATATTATTGACGTGGCAAATAATTTATATCACGAAATAGTTGTCATTGCATGTATTAATAACACATTGTTAGCAATGCATTGTTAAGATAGTAAAGACCATATTTATAAAACATATAAGCTTACACAACCAAGCATTTTAATGGTATTAACACGTGGAATGATGTTATGTGGGACTTGCAATTTACCTGCTAAATGTATGTTTTTGAATATGATTCAATTCAATTGAAATTATGGATGCACACATTGATTGGATATTGCTTAACGTCTCATATTTATGCAACTTGGCTAATTACGCGGGGGGACAAGGGGTGGACAGCAGAACCAGCCACAAGCGTATGGGGAGGGCAGGGGTTCCCCCACGTCGTGGTCGTCTCCGTCTGTGTCATCATCCGTCCGTGTTGTCATTGTCGTCACCGTCGGGGAGGTAGTCAAAGGGAAGGGGAAAGTTCCCCGACGACGACCCAGAGCTCGCTGTTAGTTTCAGGGAGAAAAACTCCCCTAATCACGGGTTTATAGTAAATATAATATGTTTTGAAAAGTGAGGTTATAGAATCTTTGGTTACAGGGAGGTAGCGTTAGTAAGCTGAGACAGCGTCAGTAGACATTGACAATAAAAATATTTTGACATTGTTAGCCGAGGCATCCCGAACATGACAATGTTAGTGCAAGTGAAGACGATATGTGGCATGATGATGACGAATGGAAGAATTGGAGGCCAAATTATTGTTATTTGTCGAAAAATCCATCCCATGCTCAAATTCCCAGGTTCCAAGTTCCTAATCCGAGGCTTATCACGGAAATAGAATGTTCCTAAATGTTTTTTACGGATGCTCTGAACAAACAGGTATGCCGCAGAAAAAACAAAAAAACAAAACCCTTGGCGTAGGCGCTCGATCTGGGCGAGTTGGTTTGATGTATCTCTTACTGAAATGAAAGCCTTTTTAAAGGGTTATCATAATCATGGTAATCATGCACGAAAAGCCTAGCTTTAAGTCTAACCTTAGTGCTGAGTGGTCGGCATATCAACCTTTCTTCAAAGAAATATTCTCTAGGGACAGATTCTTGCAGATTTTTCTGGGCATTTCTAGGCCCAATCCATGATTCATTCCAAGGTGCCAAAAAGTAAAAAATTAAGTAGACTTCATTGATACAAAGTGTAGGGAACACTTTGTAGCTGGGAGGGAGATATCAGCTGGACCATCTGCGCAGTCACATCTTAGAGGTATTCCCCGAACAATTCCCGAAGGACGAGGAGTCCATGAACGCCCGACTCCGGGAGCACGGGGACTATCATGCCGTGAAGGTAACCGCGGCCATGAGGCGCGCGTTGCGCTCAATCTGGTCGGGGAAGGCCAAAAAGCCCAGCCCCGTTGTGACGATCCAGCCCCAGTGCAGTGAGTGGTTTTTATTTAAATAGAAACTCAATTGCTTGGTTTTTGTAGGACAATTTTTTATCGATGTCTTTGTTTGTATTTTTTACAGCGTTTGATTACATGACCATGGTCAAAAAAATGTCCGAGGATGTGTTTGGTCTCTCGGACAGCTTTCCGGATGATGTCGAGTTGTTTAATAAGCGGATAAATATGAACGGGCGCTACGCTGGCATTAAAGTCAACGGCCACACGTACGCCACCCTGAAGGCGTTGTGGTCGCTTAATAAAGCAAAGAAAACTGTCGTTCCTTAAATTGCTGAGCAAAAAATTTGCAAAATGAAAAAATTTGCATTCACCATGGATGGTTGGTTGGGTAGGGTGTGGAAGGAACTCGAAGTGCAACCACCTCCACGTGGTGAGTTCTGGGTAATATTGCTTAGGCAATACGAGCTAAGAGTTGCACAGTTAATAATTAATGAAATCTCGCCACTGGTCCGAGCAGGGCTCCGCGAGACAAGCCAAAACGACGCATCAACGATCTCCAGACCCGAGCTGGGTCCGACGAGTCTGCACAGGAACGAATTTCAGGCCCGAGCTGGACCCGTCGAGACGACACTGGAACGAACGTCAGGCCCGAGCTGGACCCCGGCGAGAGTCGACACGAGAACGATCTCCAAACCACGAGAAGGTTGCGAGTTGGAATTTGATGGGCCGTTGCCATATCCATTGACGACATAGAAAAGGAGTTTGAAGGGGACAATGAGCTTCAAGCTGTATATCGAAGTTTAGCAAATGGATTATGCGAGGATTCAATAAGAATTATCATGCATTCGGGACCGAGTTGAGTCAAGTCGGAAATGCTATTCTTCGAGGATCTCGCAACACACATAGATGACTCTATTGCCGGATAATTTTTTTTTTATGTAGTGTGTACCATGTTTTTAATTCTAATTTATTATTAATCCTCGATCCCGGATTTCAACAGAAGCCTGGTCGGGGACTGACATTCTCTCTGCATATGAAAGCATCCGCAGCACTTCCTGGATGACGGGCAGTGACACTTAATATGCGCAGGTCGTAGTCACATACCTAAAAAAAGAATTACCATATAATATAGAGTAGGCCTTCAAAAGTGAACATGCCAAGGAACAAAATATGAAATACTAATAGTAACTTTGGATGTAAGCCCATCTCAAATTATACAGGATATGCATATAAGTAAATATAATCAATTTCGTTGGAAGAAAACCATAAATTTTTCAGTATAATAAGGAGAGAACAAACCAATATCTGTTATTGGATGTTTGGAACTATCCAGAAATAAAAATCCACCTTAACCCGGAACTTGAATGACGCCAATGTGTAATGTGGAAAACCCGGTTTCAAGGACTGGGCACTACCCCCCCGCCACCTGGAAAGTGCTGTGTTTTGCGGGAAGTCAGGATTCAGAACGATCTGATCGAGGCTGTCAGTTAAGTAGAACCGAATGAAATCGAGCAATTAGTGAGAGATGCGCCATTTGTTGCAATTCTCTTGGACAAGACATCAGATGTGATGGACCTGTCACAACTGTTGACTGTGTTACGCTATGTTACAAAGGATAGGACGTCACACGAACGATTCCTTGGCTTCACTGATATGAGTAGAGATAAAACAGCTGGAGCTCTATTCGAGCACGTTGTTAAAATTGTCGAGCAGTTTTCTCACGGAGAAAAGTTAAAGTTAATTGCTCAATCTTACGACGGGCTGCAGTGATGGCAGGCCAATTAAGCGGGCTGTGCACACGCGCACACGCACACACGCTTTCCTAAAGCATTGTTCGTACATTGTTTCGCTCACAGGCTAAACCTAGTTTTACAACAAGTAGTTAAAATTTTTCAGGGTTGTCGCCTGTTTTTTACAACCCTCTCAGGTCTGGCAGCGCTTTTTCTAATTCTCCAAAAAGAAGTGCTGGTTAAAGGCGTTCATTTCTAAAAGATTGCCAACGGTTGCACCTACAAGATGGGTTTATACACCAAGATTGGTGAACATAGTCAATACATTCCTAAAACAACTAATAGAATTCTTTGAGGACGTAATTGAAAATTCGGCCCAATGGAGCGGAAAACCATCGTAATGGCCCAAGGATTCCTTGCTTCTAACTAAATTTGACAACTGTTTTTTGATTTCTGCATTTTTGAACATGTTTGGTCTCACTGACGTTCTCTGTATCATTTTGCAAACAAAAGAGCGACATCGGCTATTGTTACAAAAAGGTTCAATTTTTTGATTGGATATTGCTTTACGTCTCATATTTATGGAACTTGGCTAAACGAGACGAAGGGAGGGACGTAAGGGATGACGCGGGGGGACAAGGGGTGGACAGGCCTGTGCTGGTCAGAACCAGCCACAAGCTTATGGGGAGGGCAGGGGTTCCCCCACGTCGTGGTCGTCTCCGTCTGTGTCATCATCCGTCCGTGTTGTCTTTGTCGTCGCCGTCGGGGAGGTAGTCAAAGGGATGGGGTTCCCCGACGACGACCCAGAGCTCGCCATTAGTTTCAGGGAGTGAAACTCCCCTATTCACGGGCCAAACCGCGAGAAGGTGTCGAGTTGGAATTTGAAGGCCCCTTGGAAAGGAGGGGGGCAATGGTGGTGGCCTTTGAGAGCATAACTGTAAGAGGACTAACAAAGCTCCTGGAGGAGAGAGCCCATGTATGGGGTTAGAGTAGCGGTCATTATGGCTGGAACAAATGACATACGTAGAGTACAAGAAGGGCAATTCAGGAAAGAAGCCAGGAATGGAATGCTACGACTAGTAAGGGAGGTAAAAAGGGTCGAGGTTTTTGTTCTGCCTTCTGAGGTTTGCAAAGACATGACTGAACATTCGCCAAGTTATTTTGAAAACAATAACGTTGCAAGTTTCCCAAGTGCACAGATTTTACCCTGATATCCTGTGAAAAATGTGAGAGTAAAACACTTGGACAACAAACTTGGAGAAATAGCAGATTGAACCAGCAAGAGAGAGTAAGGAGTGTCACATACCTATACATACCTGGCCTACAGCCAGTGTTGACAGTAACAGCTGATCTGTTTACAGCTAGTCACTGCTGGGCTGGGGGACCACCCCAGCAGGTGACCATAAACATCCCAGGGCAACAACAGCCATCGAGAACGGAGACCAGTGGCGCACCGCCCCGTTATACCGGGCGGGGCCAAGAACTGTTTGAAGCAGGTCTGCCGTACGGAAATGGTGATGGTGCCCAAACCGATAGGGACTCATGGATACCCACAGAGTCGTCCTGCCCACCTGGGCGCGAGGGCGACACGTCGCACATGTCTAGCCTGGAACGTTCCACTAGTGTCGACACGTGGGGGCCGTCCTACCCACGTGGGTGGCACTGCAAGTGAGTGATGGGAAGATATCATATAGAGTAAGAACCTAGCTATACATCACACTACAGCCGTAGTGACAATAGTGGTAGGAAATACCTGGAATCACATTTGAATGTTCATAAGTTGTATGGATTGTACAAGTGTGGCTAGGAACAAACTTCCTTTGTCACTGTTTATGTTCAGACACATTTTTAAAACAAAACTCATTTTGCACTTTCATTAGCCACATACGGATGACCGCTTTATTGCAAACAATCAAGTGTCGGCGATGGGCCTGAAAAGGTTGAACTAAAAAGGCAACATGATACCAATTTGTTAAAGGCAGAGGCAGCAAATGGCAATGTACGAAAGAGACGTCGAGCGAGCGGTCAAGAGTTCTTTGCGGCTAGTAATGTGGTCAGTAAGCAACAAGGTTCAAAAAGCAAAAGAACTGTGGAATCGTCGGATTCAGGTACAGATAACGACGATGGAAAGAAACTGAAAGTCAAGAACCTTCCTAAACTTCCACCAGCTCCTGTTCAGTGTTCTCACCACTTCCAAACAAATCCCATCCATAAAATTAAATCCGAAATCCAACCCATCCCGTTCACTATCCTCCGAACGTTCCAACCGTCATTCATCTTTCTCCTATGCCAACCAATGCTCAACATCACCACAACGTTCAAAATCACACAATCGATCTATTTCCTCTGAACATTCACACCACAGTTCATCTTCACATACAAACCACCGCTAACCACCACGACAACGTGTGAACCTCAGCTCGCCCAACCATTCTCGATTCCCCAGTTTTCATTGGGTATTCCCTGATTACTATAGCTGTTATATTTGAATGGTTAACTGAATTACCCTGTTCCATCTATATTATCGAATGGAATATTTTGATTGCTTGTAGTCGAACTGTATAATTGTCTACCAAATTTGGTTCACTCTCAGCTTCTAAATTTTCGTCGTCATACAAATCTTCTATTGTTTTGTTCCAGCCGTGTAGAAGGGCACGATCTTTCTTTACAAAGAACCCAATCCTAGACATACTGGTGAGCTTGATAATAGCAGTGAGCTTACTGGCAGACGTATAGTGGACATTGGACATGTTTCTCGCTCAATCCAAAGTGAAGTTCACGTCCATGGACTAGATTGCGGTTTTATGGACAAGGATTTTGTTTCTGAGAATAAAGACGGATTGATTGATTGGATATTGCTTAACGTTTCATATTTATGCAACTTGGCTAATCGAGACGAAGGGAGGGACGTAAGGGATGACGCGGGGGGACAAGGGTGGACAGGCCTGTGCTAGTCAGAACCAGCCGGGTTACACTTGACGTAGATGTTTAAATGTCGTGTAAATGTCATTATAATCACTATGCAAAATCAAGCAAACTCGGACACCTTATCACTAAAAAAGCTTTGCCCCACGCGCTGGTCTTCCCGATTTGACGCTGTAACATCGATCAAACACAACTACTCGCTAATCATGAAAGCATTTTGCAAAATAATGCTAACAACTTCAGCTAGGGGCTAGGAATAGTACAATTTAAAAGTAAAATTGAAGCAATGATAATGAATCGAAGAACAAAGAAGAATTGATTTTTACTATTTATTTGTATGGCATTGTCTCTGTGTTTATGTAATGTTAATTTATCTTCATATGTTCTTATTTATGATTTTGCTGTTCTCTTTGTATGTTCATTATTGCTTTGATTTTGATGTATTCAATGTATTTTCAATTGATATTTTTCTGCCTAGATTGTCTGGTTGCCGCCCACTGGTGGAACTTGCAACTTGAGGTAGGTGTCCTGTATCGTTGCTGTGATAAGTTTTTGACTTGAACAATTTTAAATAATTATATATCTGATATAATTATATATTAGAGTCAAGATCTTTTGTAATAAATTGTTATCAAGATTTGAACACAAGAATGAAGATTCGCGTTCAGTGGTTTCTTCCGCGAAAGATTGTCTCTGTGTTTATGTAATGTTAATTTATCTTCATATGATCTTATTTATGATTTTGCTGTTCTCTTTGTTTGTTCATTATTGCTTTGATTTTGATGTATTCAATGTATTTTCAATTGATATTTTTCTGCCTAGATTGTCTGGTTGCCGCCCACTGGTGGAACTTGCAACTTGAGGTAGGTGTCCTGTATCATTGCTGTGATAAGTTTTTGACTTGAACAATTTTAAATAATTATATATCTGATATAATGATATATTAGAGTCAAGATCTTTTGTAATAAATTGTTATCAAGATTTGAACACAAGAATGAAGATTCGCGTTCGGTGGTTTCTTCCGCGAAAGATTGATTACTCCCTGATTTGCTGTTCCTGATTTTTGGCAAACCTCATATTCGTTTGAGTGGGATCGTCTAATAAATCAGTTTTTTTCTTTTCGTTTTTCTTTTTTAATGGTTTTTTCTCTCTTTTTTCTTTCTTTCTTTTTTTCTTACCTTTTTCCTTTCCTTTTTTCTTTTTTCTTTTATTTTCTTTTTCTTTTCTTTTTTCTTTTCTTTTCATTCCCCACCCTTTTTTATATTCGATTCATTCATAAATTGCATTTAATATCCTTTTTATTTGTTATCAAATTTGTGGAGTATTTAATGCATTGTTGTAATATTACTATTTCAAATATTTACTTAAATGTAGTTCATTGTTGTGTCTGCATCGATGTAATTAGATTTATTTAGTTGTCCTCCTTTGTAAATCAGTTTTTATA
Source organism: Sweltsa coloradensis (assembly GCA_024449915.1). NCBI lineage: Eukaryota > Metazoa > Arthropoda > Insecta > Plecoptera > Chloroperlidae > Sweltsa > Sweltsa coloradensis. The sequence goes on from JAMZAV010002610.1 coordinate 177,726, forward strand.
ACTAAATAGGATAGACGTTAAATAAATAAATAAAATAAATAAAAAAAGAATGAAGAACGCAGGGAGGCAGAAACATTAAGAAATAAAATGGAATGTTTTGAAGTCATTGTTACTCTAGTAATGCAGGCACGTGTTCTGGAAATAATCAATTTGGTATCCAAAGTACTGCAGACAAAGGAGAGTGATCTGTTACAAGCAGTGACTTTAATTGAAAATGCAAAACATAATTTGATTGAATACCGCTCAGATTTTTCTGGGGCACTAGACAGTGCAATAAAGCTAGCTCAACACTGTGGAGTTAACTCCAATTTAAGTACAAAAAGAATAAAGAAAGTAAGGCGTCACCATGATGAACGTTTAGAAGACACGGAAAAAAATTTCAAGGTGAATGTATTCTTGGCTTCCGTTGACATAATAACTAGTCAAATATCGTGACGATTTGACAGCTCTTCACTTTCTCCATCCAAGATTACTCACGTCATTAGATGATGAAGAACTCCAACGGCATTCAACAGCTTTATTGACTGAGTACCCAAGAGATTTGTCTGACGATTTTCCTAGTCAAATTCAGTCTTTTAAGCTGTCATTGTGTTCCCAGATTAAAGCCTTAACGTCGTTGAAAGAAGTCGCTGAACTATTATTAATTAAATATACTGCAGTGGCGTGTTGTATTCCTGACGTGTGCACGGCCTATTTGATGTATCTGACACTTCCAGTTACAGTAGCAAGTGCAGAAAGGTATTTTTCAAAACTCAAGATAAAAAAAAAAAATTACTTAAGAAGTACCATGAGCCAAACAAGACACAAAAGTCTATCAATAATAAGTATAGAAAGCGTGCGCGCTCAACAGCTTGACGTGGACCAACTAATAACAAACTTTGCTAACGCTAACGTTCGTAGGAAGAACAAATTCCGAACATAGATAGTGAAAATCCAAATTGTAAAGTGAATGTATTTATATTAATGTAAATAAGCATGTGAATTTATGGACTTCAACAATGGAATAACACTCGATTATATTTTTCAACATAATATGTCAGCACTTCTCCTGCATGGATTCTGAAATGGTGAGTGCTTGCTTAGTCAATCAATTAAGAAATGAATGCATGATTCAAATTTGGTAATAATTGGTTTTGATTGATTAGATATTGCTTTACGTCTCATATTTATGCAACTTGGCTAATCGAGACGAAGGGAGGGACGTAAGGGATGACGCGGGGGGACAAGGGGTGGACAGGCCTGTGCTGGTCAGAACCAGCCACAAGCATATGGGGAGGGCAAGGGTTCCCCCACGTCGTGGTCGTCTCCGTCTGTGTCATCATCCGTCCGTGTTGTCTTTGTCGTCGCCGTCGGGGAGGTAGTCAAAGGGAAGGGGTTCCCCGACGACGACCCAGAGCTCGCCATTAGTTTCAGGGAGTGAAACTCCCCTATTCACGGGCCAAACCGCGAGAAGGTGTCGAGTTGGAATTTGCATATAAGTGGTAGGGGGCCTTACGTACTCAGTGCGGGGGGCCCTCAGAGTTTGCGCTACGCGACTGGATACTGCTATTGGTCTTTTCTTTGATTTAAGTAAGGCTTTTGACTTTTTAAGTGACAACTTTTTCACATCATGTACTCGGATGGAAACACTTATTGCAACACCACAAACAGTTTATAGTCTGTTGAGTAAATGATACCTGCTTAATAATGCAATCAGGTGCCTTAAATGTATCATGATCCAGATTTTGAAGATGATCTTGAGGACAGTGCGTCTAGCAGGGACGATGAAGAAGAATTCTTTGTAGATCAACAGATCTTGATCAAGATTTTGAAGATGATCTTGAGGACAATGCGTCTAGCAGAGACAATGAAGAAGAATTCTTAGTAGATCTACAGATCTTAGACTCTGTCAACAACCCTAGGGTCCCAGTAGCAGTAGGCCAAGCTCCTAGGGCTAGGGCTAGGCCACCTTAAAATAACTTCACCTGGAGGAAGGACGTTTTTTCAGAGAAGGATGTGATTTTTCCTGATGGTCCCATTAATCTTCCAGTGGTAAGGTCTCCTCTTTCATATTTTGAAGAGTATTTCCCAGCGGATTTCTTTGAAAGTGCAGCCACGTACACTAATATGTATGCACTAGTAAAATTAGGGAAAGAGATAAAAACAAATGCCACTGAGATCAAGAAAATGTTTAGAATGCATGTTGTGATGGGGTGCATAAAGTTTCCACGCATACGTATGTACTGGTAAAACAACCTGGACATAGGGCTAGTTGCTAATGTAATGCCGAGGGACCGGGTTTTTGCCCTCCACACCTGCCTACACTTTGTAGACACAGAAAATGTAGCGGATGAAATAAAAAAGGCAAATAAATTATGGAAGGTACTGCCCCTCATTGATACTGTAAGAAACTGTTGCCTCCAACTTCCAAGCACTGCCGAGCATTATTTAATAGACGAGCAAATGATTCCGTTCACTGGCCGCTGCAATCTACGTCAGTACGTAAACAACAAACCAAGGCCTGATGGTCTAAATTTATTTATTTATAAGATATTGCTTAACGTCTCATATTTATGCAGCTTGGCTAATCGAGACGAAGGGAGGGACGTAAGGGATGACGCGCGGGGACAAGGGGTGGACAGGCCTATGCTGGTCAGAACCAGCCACAAGCGTATGGGGGGGCAGGGGTTCCCCTACGTCGTGGTCGTCTCCGTCTGTGTCATCATCCATCCGTGTTGTCATTGTCTTCGCCGTCGGGGAGGTAGTCAAAAAAAAGTTGTTGTGACAACGTCACAAGGAATGGATTTTGAGATTTACAAAGGTGGGACAACCAAGCTACCAGAAACTAACTTGGGGTTAGGCCCATCTGTGTAGGCCTGTTCGGTAATTCGGTATACCGGTTTAATTACCGGTTATTTTGTATACCGCCAAACCGGTATACAAGTTGCCGAAAAACCGGTATACCGGTTTTCGGTATTAACCTTTTTTTTGTATTAACCGGTTTTCGGTATATACCGGTTATGATATAAACCGGTATACAGGTTACCGTAAAAATCGGTGTAAGGTATAAACCGGTTTTCAGAATTAACCGGTATCCCTACCAGTATTTGGTATAAACTAGTATGCTGGTGTACCGGTATTAACCGGTTTACGATATCAACCGGTTTCTGGTAAATACTGATTTTCGGTACAAACCGGTATACCGATTTTTGTTTTGAATCGGTATGCGATTTTTACGATTTTTGTGGTAAAAAAGTAAAATTTTTAAACTCGAAATCATAAAAAAAAAATCTTGGCCATGAACCAAATTCAATGGCCAAGGCAATTTTTTTTATGATTTCGAGTTTAAAAATTTTACTTTTTTACCACAAAAATCGTTGGCTTGGCGCTCGTCAACAGGCGAAATGATCTTACTTATTTTAAAAGCGAAACTAGGGAGAAAGAATAAAAAGCTTGGCTCAACTTCTATATCTCACAGCATTCACAGCCGAAGACTTTTGAAGGAGAGCTTGGCTGCCGTTTTTTTTTTACAAATTTTTGTATTTGGTTGGATATTACATCTTTTTGTTGTTCGTTCGCTATCAAGGTGTGAATGATTAAATTTGTTGAGTTCAAAGTTGTTTTTTTACATTTTTGGGCCCACGGTCCCCCCAAAGATACCCCTTAAATAAATAAATAAATTTTTATTTACAGACTACCCACTCAGTTATATAACTGATTTTCAGTGGGGGACTTTAAATCAAAGCGACCAAGCCAACCCTGCAGGCCCCGACGCAATCGACGAGTGAGCGATAACCAACCAAAGATCGATATTTTTAATAGGAAATATATCAATCAGTGGTATGGACAGTGCGAACACCCGCGGATCAACGCCAGAATCAACAAGGCCGATTCAGAACAACTCTGAAATTTATTATGTGCTTCGTTGCTAGGACGGCTCCAAAGTCACCGTTTACAAACTCCTAAGACAAGAACTGATAGACTTAAGTCCAAATCAGAAGTTAAAAAATTCTGACTTGAGCGGGAATCGAACCCTGGCCCTTCTGCATTGGAAGCAGATACGCTAACAACAAGACCAACGCACTAGCATAAGCACTAGATATTTATAATGGTTAAGAGCATGTTTAATTTCAAGCTTGTATACAAATTACTACGCCTGAGTAATTACGCGTTTTGATTTTGCTAGGACGGCTCCAAAGTCACCGTTTACAAACTCCTAAGACAAGAACTGATAGACTTAAGTCCAAATCAGAAGTTAAAAAACTTCTGACTTTAGCGGGAATCGAACCCTGGCCCGTCTGCATTGGAAGCAGATACGCTAACAACAAGACCAACGCACTAGAATAAGCTCTAGATATTTATAATGGTTAAGAGCATGTTTAATTTCAAGCTTGTATACAAATTACTACGCCTGAGTAATTACGCGTTTTGATTTTGCTAGGACGGCTCCAAAGTCACCGTTTACAAACTCCTAAGACAAGAACTGATAGACTTAAGTCCAAATCAGAAGTTAAAAAACTTCTGACTTTAGCGGGAATCGAACCCTGGCCCTTCTGCATTGGAAGCATATACGCTAACAACAAGACCAACGCACTAGCATAAGCACTTGATATTTATAATGGTTAAGAGCATGTTTAATTTCAAGCTTGTACAAATTACTACGCCTGAGTAATTACGCGTTTTGATTTTGATTTTGATTTTGATTTTCCCCGGTCCCAATTGCCCGGTTTTTGTTATATGAGGTACATCTGAGTGTGGCCCAAGTTTCAAAGTTCTAAGATGAACCGTTTTCTCGGTATAGCGTATTATTCATAAGAGTACGGAATTACCTACTTTTGATAATTTTGTTTTTTTTCCGGTACCCGTTAACCAATTTTGCTTTCCATATTCAAAAGTGATAAAGAATGAGAGATGAAAGCCAGGGAAAGTGTTTTTAAGCAAATACATGGTGAGCAGTTTTTAGAAAACCTGCTTATTGTTCGCAATCGAGCAATTTCGAGTTACGCATGCGTTGGAGGAAAAATCTCAGCAAAGCGGTGGATTGCTTGTATAGCTAGATGCTGTAGGAGATCCAATCGTCTTCGGGAGCAGTCCCTCAAACTGAGAATGTTTACGGTTCTTCTGTTGGTACTAAGTGGAGATGTAGAGATGAACCCAGGGCCCGATGCGTCTACTTGTAATTGTTGTGAAGGCAAGGGTAGAAAGAATCAGATATTTGTTACGTGTAATTCATGTGGAAAAGAGACCCACAAGACATGCGCCAAGTTATCGGCTACAGATTACAGAAGAATAAAGAAAGGTCACCTGCAATGGACATGTTGGAACTGCTCACTTCCAAGTTTTAGTGATTCATTCTTGGATTCACATGGTATCACCAACATCTCTTTGAACAACTCAACAGCTTCCAGTAAATCTCGTCCTGCACGGCACAACAACATTTCAGTGTTGTTCTTTTAATGCGAGGAGTCTTAAGAATACAAAGAGACGGGCTGGTATTGAAGCTTGGATACGTCGCATGATGCTGACATTGTCTGCGTTAGTGAAACGTGGTTTGATGATTCTGTTGGTAACCTTGAAGTTATGGGAGATCAATACACTGTATTTAGAAGGGACAGGATTGGGAATACAGGGGGAGGCGTTTTAATAGCGATTAAACCCGAACTTCAACCCATGAGGAGAAAGGATCTTGAAACTAGTGCGGAGATAGTCTGGGCTGAAATCAAAATAGGAGAGAAGAAGATTGTTTGTGGATCTGCATACCGGTCTCCATCTTCTACTGATCAAACTAATGCAGATTTAGTGATGTCATTAAATAAGGCACAACCGTCGCTTAAAAACAGCCATGCAATTATTTTGCTTGGAGACTTTAATTTAGACATTTCGTGGACTGTTGACGGCCCAGCAATTCCAAACAATCCGTTAGCCAGCATGTTTCTTAATGCATTTGAAGATCTATTTTTGAATCAATTTGTGAATGAAGCTACTCGAGTGACTGAAAAGTGCAGATCTATCTTAGATCTTGTTCTTTGCAATAATGCTAACATAATGTCATCTGTCACTGTGATTCCTGGAGTAAGTGATCACCTTGCAATTATGTCGATTTTGAACATGCGTAGGCCAAAAATCAAGCACATTAATAAAACTGTGTTTAATTATGCACACGCAGACTGGGATAACCTGTGTCAAAATCTCATTTCGGATCTACCTACAGATGTCAGCAATAAAAACGTAGACCAATTTTGGATAGAGTGGAGTGAAGTTTTCTGGTTGAATGTTCACAAAGCCATACCTAGTATAAAAGTGAAGGGAAAACAACGTTCACCATGGATCACCAGTGACATTGTTAAATCAATCAGAAAACGTGACTCAATCTATAGGAAATGGAAGAAAACACAGTCAGATGTAATACATACTAAATACATAGAAGCTAGCAAACTTATTAAACGAACTATACGTCAAGCTCACAGAGATTATATTTGGAAACTAGGAGAAGAAAGCAACAGTAAGGCACTTTGGAAGTACATTCATAGTAAGAATGGAAGTGCATCCCCATCTCACTTTGTGTCAAATGGAATTACTTTTAAAAAATCTTCTGATATTGCTCATGCTTTTAATGATAAATTTAAAGACAACTTCTGCCCATTGGTATGTGACACAAAAGATTTGCTACGTCAAAATCCCTTAGGTGTTGGCCTCTTGGATCCTTTGCTGAATCTACAGGTTTCTGAAGAAGATGTGTGTCGATGTTTACGAAACCTTCGGCCTGGTGCAGCATCCGGACCTGATGGTATTCCATGTAAGATATTACAACAATGTTCAGCATTTATATCGCCATCGATCACAAGCCTTTTCAACCTATCATTATCGACTGGCACTGTTCCTAAGTCATGGAAGACGGCAAATGTAGTACCTGTTTACAAATCTGGTGACAAAGAGGTCATTTCTAACTACAGACCAATAGCATTGACATCAGTGTTATGTAAGGTACTTGAGAGACTAGTAAGTAGATCCATTCTTACACACTTCGATGACAATGGACTTATAAATACAAACCAACATGGGTTTTTGCCAAAAAGATCCTGTGTCACCATGCTTTCAAAAGTAATTGAGGATTGGCAACACAGTTTGGATCAAAAGTCAATTAAGCAGGTGGACGTTATCTCTCTTGATTTGAGTAAACATTTTGACCGTGTTCCACATGAACGTCTTCTGACAAAACTTGAGAATTATGGCATACAAGGTTCTCTTCTAATTTGGTGTAGGAGTTTTCTTACTGGGAGAAATCAATGCACTGTATTGATGGATCAAGATCAGGGAACATTGATGTAATCTCAGGTGTACCACAAGGTTCTGTACTTGGTCCCTTGTTCTTCATCATCTATATGATGGACCTTCCTTCATGTGTACAATCTAAGCTAGCTATGTATGCAGATGACTGTACCATATACCGCTCTATTACAAGATTCGATGATGTTGATGCTCTACAAGCTGATTTGGATGCAATAAACTCTTGGTGCTCTGTAAATGGTATGTGTTTAAACGACTCAAAATCTGTGCTTCTTAGACTCTCTCGATCATCAGACCCAATTAATGGAACATACGTTTTGAATAACGGTCAACTTAAATCAAGTAAATCTATAAAATTACTGGGTTTAAACATTTCTCATGACTTGTGTTGGAAAAGGCACACTAATATTGTTAAGTCACAATGCTCTAAACTGGCAAGTTTAGTATTCCGTAACTTGAAAGATAGCCAACCTAGAGTTCTAAGGTCTGTGTTCATCACGCTAATTAGGCCTAAAATAGTGTATGGTGCGCCAGCATGGCATCCAACCACCAAAGAAAACATGCACAAATTAGAATCACTACAGAATCGAGCAACTAAAGCAATCTTGGGGTACAGAACTGACCTCCGTAGCGCTTCTAGAAGAGCAAAGCTCAATATACCTAGTTTGGAGGCTGTATTCAAGAGATGTGACATTATTTTCCTCAAGAGGTGTATGAGTGGAACCATTGATCTTGACCCTCTTGTGCGCCTTACCCCAGTAAATCGGACTGAGATTTTAGGACGCGGAAGTAATAAGGGGTTGACCTTAAGGACGCCAATTGCTCGAACAAGTGCATTCCAGAAATCCATTTACTACAGGGAGGCAGCGCTCTGGAATGCACTACCTTCTGAAGTAAAGGAACTTCCTCTCGGTAGGTTCGAGGGAGCAGTCAAGAGAATGTTTTTTTAAGAGTTTGATATGTGTCTGTTTCATCTTGTTTGATATGTATTTTATTATTGTTGTATATAATTCTTAGGATGGGTGTTTAATGTCTCAAATGGATCTTCGGTCTGCTATTAGCATCCATCCGTATGTTTATTATATAATATGTAATGAATGTACGGAATAAACACATAATAATAATAATAATAATAATATCAAAATGTATTCCACGTTTGAAACATCTCAGTTGTAGCGTTTTCTTTGAATGATTCATTTCTTAAAGTTCAGATATGTTTTTTGTCATTTTTGGGCCCATGGTCATCCCAAATTTAGCCCCTTGTGTTTTGGACGCAAGATATTTATAATGGTTAATAGCATGTTAAATTTCAAGTTTGTACAAATTACCACGCCTTGGTAATTACGCGTTTTGATTATCATCCAAATTTTGATTTTCTCCGGTCCCTGTTACCCGATTTTGGTTTTGAAAGCAAAAGGCACTGCGTCTGAAATACACCTAAGTGTGGTCCAAGTTTCATAGTTCTAAGATTTACCGTTTTCTCTGTAGGCTAAAGAACTCTCCGCAGAGAACTGCCACCCACCCACCCACCCACCCACCCACCCACCCACCCAACCACCAGCCACCAGCCACCAGCCAGCCTTAAGGAATTTGACGATGTTGAGAGCCTTTTTTAACACAGAACGAGTTATCGGATCGGGTTGATTTTTTTTTGGTATGTCATGGACCACATACCAGGTCATATACCGAGTTTCAAGATTGTAACTCTTTCGGGGCGGCGTGTGCAGATAGCTGAAAACCCCCCAACTCTTGTAGGTGTATATAGGGCCGGAGTTCGGTGTCGCCTAAGCATCGCATCGCTTGTCTGCCGGGCGACGACCGTCGCCCTAGATAATAATGAAAATAATGAAAATAAGAATATTAATCAAAGAAGTAGTAATACTGGAGAAATTAACTGTGGAGGTTCCGAAAACAATACAACTGTGAATAATAATATTAATCTTAATAACAACAAGATGATGATTATCAAGGTTAATCTGAGACTAGCGGTAATAAATTGCAGAAGGCTCTTTGGTAAAATTACCCCCTACTAGGAAAACGCTAAAGTCCCGCCGCGTTGATGGATGAGCTTTTTAAAGTTTAAAGTTTGCTTGGGATATCTTTACTTTTGCAAGTGCTTTGTTTTGCTGCCTACGCATTGTAGGTGAATGTTGTCAAGTTTCTTTTGTTTCTTGTCAATTGGTATTATTTACCGTAAAAAACTTATATTAAAAGCTTTATTTCTATGGATTCTGGCTAACTTTTTCAACTTTTTCTTTCAAAAGGTACTACATCACCATAACCTTAATGTCCATGTATAATATGAACGTTGTAGCCCCACCCGTTTGGTCAGAATTGGCCCAAATGGCACGAAAATATCGCACAAAAAGTCAAAAAACGTATATTAAAAGCTTTATTTCTCTCGATTCTGGCTAACTTTTTCAACTTTTTCTTTCAGAAAGCAATACATCACCATTACCTTAATGTCCATGTGAAATATGAACGTTGAAGCCCCACCCGTTTGGTCAGAATTGGCCCAAATGGCACGAAAATATCGCACTAAAAATCGAAAAAAATCGTAAAAGTACGATATTCATGAGAAATATTTATTCGATTGTACCCAAAAACGTGGCAAGTCTAAGTTCAGAGAAAACGAAGGTCGTGTCAAATTTTCATCAAGATCGCATATGCCGTTTGCCCGGTAGAGAGCGAACAAACAGACAGAAAAACGAAAAAAAAAAAAAAACACCCGAGCTAAATTTTTTTGGGGGTCGGTGAAATTGAAGTCTTCGCTTCGCTCATCCAACAAGATCGCGAATACGTGATAATTTGAATGTTAAGATAAATATGAGACGTTAAGCAATATCCAATCAAGAAAAAAATTTGGTTGTTAACACATGTTTCTTACCTGGGCTGGATGACCGGTTCCGGAGTCGGGGGTAGCCGCGCCGTCAGAATTGGCCCAAATGGCACGAAAATATCGCACAAAAAATCAAAAAACTTATATTAAAAGCTTTATTTCTATGGATTCTGGCTAACTTTTTCAACTTTTTTTTCAAAAGGTACTACATCACCATAACCTTAATGTCCATGTATAATACTAGGAAAACGCTAAAGTCCCGCCGCGTTGATGGATGAGCTTTTTAAAGGTTTTAGTTTGCGTGGGATATCTTTACTTTTGCAAGTGCTTTGTTTTGCTGCCTACGCATTGTAGGTGAATTTTGTCAAGTTTCTTTTGTTTCTTGTCAATTGGTTTTATTTACCGTAAAAAACTTGTATAAAAAGCTTTATTTCTATGGATTCTGGCTAATTTTTTCCACTTTTTCTTTCAAAAGGTACTACATAACCATAACCTTAATGTCCATGTATAATATGAACGTTGTAGCCCCACCCGTTTGGTCAGAATTGGCCCAAATGGCACGAAAATATCGCACAAAAAGTCAAAAAACGTATATTAAAAGCTTTATTTCTCTCGATTCTGGCTAACTTTTTCAACTTTTTCTTTCAGAAAGCAATACATCACCATTACCTTAATGTCCATGTGAAATATGAACGTTAAAGCCCCACCCGTTTGGTCAGAATTGGCCCAAATGGCACGAAAATATCGCACTAAAAATCGAAAAAAATCGTAAAAGTACGATATTCATGAGAAATTTTTCTTCTATTGTACCCAAAAATGTAGCAAGTCTAAGTTCAGAGAAAACGAAGGTCGTGTCAAATTTTCATCAAGATCGCATATACCGTTTGCCCGGTAGAGAGCGAACAAACAGACGGAAAAAACAAAAAAAACAAAAAAAAACAAAAAAAAAAACACCCGAGCTAAATTTTTTGGGGGGTCGGTGAAATTGAAGTCTTCGCTTCGCTCATCCAATGAACGTTGTAGCCCCACCCGTTTGGTCAGAATTGGCCCAAATGTCACGAAAATATCGCACTAAAAATCGAAAAAAATCGTAAAAGTACGATATTCATGAGAAATATTTCTTCGATTGTACCCAAAAACAATACACCTCTAAGTTCAGAGATTTCGAAGGTCCTGTCAAATTTTCATCAAGATCTAATAAGCCGTTTGTCTGGTAGAGAGTTAACAAACAGACAAAAAAAAAAAAAAAAAAAAAAAAAAAAAAAAAAACACCCGAGCTAAATTTTTTGGGGGGTCGGTGAAATTGAAGTCTTCGCTTCGCTCATCCAATAATGTTGATATTGTAGTAGGTACGGATAAATAGCTTGATAATGACATCCGAAATAGGTAAAAATGGTTTTAACATATTTTGAAGAGACAGGAACAGTTCAGGAGGTGGGATTATAACATGCATCAGAAAGGAACTACAGGGTAGGGAAATATGGGTAGATGACAAATTTGAAATGATGGGAATCAAGGTAACTGTTTGTGGCGTGGAGACAGAAATTATAGCATTTTACAGACCATTAGATAATGCGGATCTCAACTCTCTGAAGATGCTCCGGAAAAGAACTGAGGGTGACAAAGGATTATTGTAGCAGGGGACTTAAACCTACCAGTGATAAACTGGGGAGGAGGGTCCAAACTGATAGGAAGTAACAAACAAAAAAACAAAAACTGTTAACCAAATAATTAACAATGGTGTGTCTCAGATAGTGGAAGGTAACACTAGGCTAACTGAATATGGAGGAAACCTTTTAGATGTGATTCTTGTGAGGCCAGATGATGGGGTAATCTTCTGCGAGATCGTACCGGGTATTAGCAATCATGAAGCTGTTATTACCACAACTGAAGGAGGGGGGATAACACCAAGCTGTAAAAACAAAAAGAGAGTATTATGGAGGTACGCTGTAACCGTACGCCTTCCTTCGAGTGGACTTAGGTCTTTTTGGCATTAGTTGTTGGAATGAGTCTACCAGTGATCAAACTCTTTTGTCGGAGAATTATAATATAAATGCAATATCTTTGTTTTTATGGATTGGGCTATAATTTATTCAGATTCACAATGAAATTTCATTCTAAAATACTATAACAATCTTGTGATTTGATTCAGTTTTACCTCTGTTAAATAAAAATCTAGTTTCCTATATTTATTATTGTATATTACGGCATTTAAATTTCTCTAAGTGGGATATGACGATTGTTTGAGCAATCGGAGCTGGCGCCATGAGAGGTTGCCCATTTCAGCCACAAAGGTCAAGTTTGATGAGCTGTGATTGGTTGAAGACGATTAGTTGGTCATTTGGACGCCGGTTGACCGGCCATCTTGGAATAAGTTCAGTGCTTGCAGGAGTCTTGTAGGAGGCAGTATTGCCAGAGAGTCTTACGGGAGGCCCATTGAGTTTGGGTGTGTTGGGTTTTAGTTTCGCGGAGAGTCCGCCTAAGTTGTGTATTTTGAGTGATGAATCTCTCTAGGGAGGAGAGATTCTAATAGTGAAAGAGTTACATCGTCAACGAGGGCTACCGCGAGGCCTACAAAAATAAGGAAGCGTTATTAGAGAATCACGTTACGTGTGATTAGCAATTGTGTGTCGGTGAAACGCGCGACGGGTTCGGCATATCAGAAGCTTGAAATTCAAGTTGTGTTAGCTTACTGAAATACACATTGGGATAGGCATTACGGGTTAAATAACGTGCCAAAGTGAAGTCAAAGGCAAGGTGATCTATCTGCCGATAATAAGAAAAGCCATGTCTAGTAAAAGATCGTTTAGTTTTGTCATAACGGAGAATCGAGCGTCTAGGCCTACCAAGCCAACGAGTTGAGTGAACAGTAAAGCTAAGCGAGCTATGATCAGTAATATTGCAATCATTATACAAGTGACGGGAATAGAATAGCTTTGATAGCTATTTCTATCGTTTATTAAAAAGTTGGGGCGACATTCACCTTTCAATTTGCGAGTGAATTAATAAAATCCCGGATGGGAAGTGAATCTGCGTGTTAAAAGGAGCGATATTTGGCCGACCGTCACTACCAAAGTAAAGTTAGAGCAGGTCATAGTTTATGACAGAGTGGACGGGAATACGGGTCCTAGTAATAAAAGACGTAGAACTGTTTGACGAATATTATTCTACACAATAAATATCTAAAAGTCCCCATTAGAAATATAAAGGCTTCGTTTTATATCGCCGGGAAATAAGATTGCAAAACTTTTTACAATGGCGGATCATGGCGCTCGCATGGCCTTAAAGATGAGAATTCGTGACGTCATACTGAGATGATGAGTCAAGCTGTGATTAGCTATTGATATCGATCAAAAATAGATCGTTTGGATTACGACTATAAAAAAAGATGGCGTTGTTTACATATTGCCGGGACATCTGTCAAAGTGCTATCTGACCGTATGAAGGTTTATTTGAACATTTCTTCGAATTATTTGAACAATTTATACTCATTGAGAACTAATTAGGTGAGCGACAGAATTATATTAATTAAATAAAGATAGTTTAAGTTCGATTATTTAAAAGCTTCAAAACAAGAAGATCTACGGAAGGATATAATTGTGGTAGGACAAGACCGAATCACAAGAGAATACGACGAGACTGGATTGTCATTGCGTGTGGATTGGATTAAGCCGGACTGTTCTTCCACGGCATATTGGATGGAGGGGATGTCTTAAAGCTGACGAGTGATGAGTATTTTAACAACCTATTTAAAAATTGCCGATCTGTTTAGGCCTAATATCACTAAAATTATCTTCAAGGTCATTTTTCAAAGCTGTCAATCTGACACAACAAATAATAATATTAAAATTGTATGTATTCTCTAGACAGAAATCAGTACTGATTAGGTAGGATACATGTTATGTATTTCTCATATTGAGAAGCATCTACCTTGGAACGGAGAATACAGCCCAATCTATGAAGTCGAGACTACATTATTACTTCGTAATAACCTACTGTTTTTACAACTGGTGGTATTTTTTCTATAAATTCCTTTCAGTGGGGTTTCGTCCGAATTGCAGTGGCGTACTCAATTTTGGTTGGATTGGTGAGTCTATGTTTTTGTGGATGATTGATAGAAATTCCTTAGCTTGGTAGAACCATCTCAGCATACACATTAGGTAGAGTAGGATTCTAGTTCCATTCTTAGCAATATTAGTGACTTGTTTTGTTAGGTTGACAAACGGTGTGAAGAGAACGTTGCTAGTTATAGACAGGGAGCGTAGCTGGGGCCAGTTGTGTTACGTTGACGCACATAGTGGAGCTGTTAAAGTCCGTAGGAGGCCAGTTGGGTTACATTGGCACCCGTGTGGGGATCGAGAAGGCTTACAGAACTGACAGGAGGGTGGGCCAGTTGTGTTACATTGGCACCCATGTGAGGCTTTTTAAATGATCGCCCAAGGCCAAGTTGTGTTACAACGCTAGAGCGGATAAGGACGTAATCAGAAACGAATTGCAGTCGACATATCATGAATAGAAAGATGAGTCTACAAATATTAATACTAATGATAAATGGGAAAGCTTTGTAAATATTTGCTTCGAAGTAAGGGAGGAGTTTGTCCCGTTTATAAGAGTTGGTGTAAATTGTGACCCACCTTATTATAAAAAAACATAAGAACACTAAAAAGGAAAGCCAGACTAACCTATAATAAGTATAAAAAGACTAGTAGAATTGAATTTGACATTGAGGAGAAAGAAAAACTAAAAACCATGAAGGTTGAGCTGAATACCCTAAAAAGACAAAGATGGGAAAACCATATGAGTGATATGCTAGATGAGCAAGACAAGCAAGGGAGCTGGAATACGATGTTCAAGTATATTAAGCCAAAAAAGGTAATAATGGAGGTATTCCAACGCTAAAAAGGAAAAAATTTTGAACTAATAGTAGACAACAAACGTAAGGCTGAAGCATAAAATGATTTCTACGTAGGAGTATTCAATAAAAAATGGGGAACTTAAGGAAGGTAAATGACAATTTAAAAGAGAGAGGTGAATGTCCTCTTCTAATCACAAGAGGCAAGATAGCTAGAGTACTGGCAGGGCTAAAAAAAGGAAGGCTCCCGGTGAGGATGGTATGGTAGGGCAGTGGTTCTCAACCCGTGGTACGCGTACCCCTGGGCGTACGCGAGACATTCTAAAGGGGTACTTGGAAAAAATATTAATACTAAATTTAAAAAAATGTAGTTGCTTCAGTGTTGAAAATAAATTATTTTAAAAAGTAAGTTTAAATCCTAAGTGAATGTTTTCTGAATGCACTACTCTACACCACCACTTTGGCAAAGAGGGTCAATGCATAGTATTTAGTCTTTTGAGAATACACCTAAATTCAACTGGCAAAAATTGTCGAACCAATGCATGAAACCAGCTCATTTAAAATTCCGAAATAATAGATAAAACCAATCGAATTTTTTCAAAGAAGAAATAATAGATAAACCAATCGATTTTTTTTTCTCTAAGAAAATGAGGGCCTTCAAAGTCCTACTCGCTACCCCGCCAGAGAAAACTTTGACAACTGGTGAACTAAAAATTGCACGTGGAATATTTCAAGGTGACTCATTAAGCCCACTCTGGTTCTGTATGGCATTAAATCCATTATCAAACTTGCTTAATAAATCAAAATATGGTTTCAAAATCAAAGAAAGTGGTAATACACTATTTGTACTGTCTCATTTAATGTACATGGATGATATCAAACTATATGCGATCACAGATGCACAACTCAATCATCTATTACAAATCACACATTCGTTTAGCCAAGATATTCAGATCGAATTTGGATTAGAAAAATGTAAAATATTATGTGTCAATAAGGGCAAAGTTCAAGTTTCACATGGTGTTCAACTATCGGGTGAAATTGTTATTGAAGGAATGGAAGAAGGTGAGGTGTATAAATACCTTGTGTTCATCCAAGCTGAACAGATTCATCAAGCGGAAGCGAAGAACAAGCTTAAAGATACTTTTGTGAAGAGAGTGAAAGAAATACTGACATCAAATTTAAACGGGAAAAATAAAGTGAAGGCAATTAATACTTACGCGGTACCAGTTTTAATGTTTTCTTTCGGTATTTTAACCTGGACACAAACTGAGATGCAAGCAATTAATCGAAAAATAAGAACTCTTCTAACAAAATACCGACTTCATCACCCCAGAGCGGCGTTCGAGCGGACGACATTGTCTAGGTTACGTGGTGGAAGAGGGATTATTGATTTAAACAACGCACGTATTAAGCAAATCAATTTGTTAAGGGAATACTTCTATAGTAAAATTACTTCGCGATTACATACAGCTGTAGTGCAAGCGGATGTCAACCTCACACAGTTAAATCTGCATAACGATGACAATTTTGCAGACAATCTCATAAGCGATGATATGAAAGAAGAAATGTGGAAACTTAAGATACTGCATGGGAGACATCACACAGAATTGCATCGTGATTATGTAGATTCTGATGCATCTAATAAATGGTTACAAGTAGGCGATTTATTTGGAGAAACAGAGGGATTTTTCATGGCAATACAGGATCAAGTAATTGCTACACGAAATTACAAGAAGCACATCATTAAAGACAAGACAATTCTGGATGATAAATGTAGAAAGTGCCATTTGACCAATGAGACCATAGATCATGTAATATCGGGATGTAAACTTCTAGCCCAGTCAGACTATTTGCACAGACATAATCAAGTTGCCAACATAATTCACCAACATCTGGCCCAAAAGTGTTTGTTACTGGAGAACATCGTACCGGTACCATACAAGTACCAACCTGAAAAGGTATTGGAAAATTGTAATTGGAAACTATATTATGATCGGGCTGTTATTACAGATAAGACAATACAACATAATAGGCCTGATATTTTGATGGATAAATCAAAAAGGCAAACATATATATTATTGATGTAGCAATTCCACTAAGCCAAAATATTGAAACAACGTGGGACAGAAAAGTTAGCCGCTACTTTGACTTAGGACAAGAAATAAAGAAAATGTGGAAACAAGATCAAGTCACTACAATACCAATTATTGTGTCAGCCACGGCAGTTATACCACACAACCTACACAATAGTTTACACCAACTGGACATTAACAAGAATTTATTCATCAAAATGCAGAAAGCGGTTATAATTTGTACATGCCATATAGTCCGAAAATTCCTCAATGACAATGTTTTATAAAACGATTTTAATGTTGTATATTTTGTAAAGATTAAGTTTAGTTTTTGAATTGAATGTTATGTTGAATACTGTATAGATTTTAGATACGTTTTGAAATTGAATGTTTTGTTATTATTATAGGCACATGTATTGCTTGACATAGTCCGCAATACATTGCATTTACTTGTACCGGTTTGTACCGAGATGTGGAAACATGTAAATAAAAATAATAATAATGATAATAATAAATAATAATATATAATAATAATAATAATAATAATAATAATAATA